>JZKD02S2405051.1:76178-100778 GCA_000966675.3 Picea glauca | reverse complement strand
GCAAATTCTTTCCTTGCTGAGATGCCAACATGCCCCAACTTAATGCCTGCTCCGCCTGCAGCTTAAGAGATTTCAAATTTCGAAAAGTGGTCTGTAGTATAATATATCTGTATATATATTATAATCCACTGGCAGAGGTGGGGGCAATTTGTATATTATTAGGAAGATACACTGTATATCCTCAAAGATTGACGATTTTGCTGTTCCGCAGACAGTTATTGATTGTAAATAAATTCAATTGATATTTGTAAATATACAAATTGCCATAGGTAGGATTTGATGTTCACAGTGCATGATTACTCTTTCCTTTTCTTTTATGGGAAAAAAATAATCTTTTAATTAAACTGTACATCGATCAAAAATATTAAACACATGTCATGTGATGTAATTAATTATGCATTGTTATAAAATATAACAAAACCTTGGACTGCTAAATTAGTAGAAACCAAAAACTTATTGGACGGCAAACGAAGGCTAAACGTTTTACAGTTTTACTAAATGACAATTTTTTGGGGGCATATGCTTAAAATTCAAGGAGTGAGCTATCGAAGATTAACGCAAAGTTATACAACATGTATAAGTAAGTATGAATTTCAAGTTTATTAGGAATCTAATAAACTATGGAACAAAATCATATGTAAAACATTCATAAACAGGGACAATACGTTTTATACCAATTAATGAAATTGATAGAATATCTCAAATGATTGACTTCTAGATTGAGACAATCGCACTCCCAAGTCATAAAAGAAACTAGTCGAAGACGTTGGGTTTACATGCACATATTAGGTAAGTTCCACTGCTTAAACTTAAGTGAGATTTTTAATACTAAACCATGAATCTGTTTAAATCTTTTGTTTTCTAATAGTCATAAAGAGACTTAGTCTATGCATTATGCATTTTCCCTTTGAGAACACGGATAACCTAAATTTTTTTGAGGAATTGTAAAGAAATTAATACTAAAATACAATTGATAGGTGGAGGCATTGGGATTGTGTACATATTGCTCAATAGAAAACTTGGGTATCGAGGATCTGAGCCTTAATTTTAAAGGCAAATCTAAAATAGTTTTATTTTTCACTTACCTGGAGATATATATCAATTAGAACTGAACCGTTGAAGAGATTGCCATATTATTATAATACATACAATGACCTCCATCCTGGTGGAATATTTGGGGTTGGGGCAATGTCGTTATATTTGTGAGATGTTTGGTAGTCCAAGGAAGGACCCATCAAGGTGGTCTAGTCTCAGCTTTAATTTAATTTACTTTAATTATACATAAAATATGTACGCTCCCCAACAAAGCCAACTGCTCCCTAATGCGAGGACATAATGTACAACCTGTGTAAAGTTGGTTATCCCTAGTTCTTGAAATGCTGAAACCTGGATACTGTGGTAGTGAGAAGCTACATGCAATAAGGAGGACAACCGACTTAATGCATCCATCCCATTTGTCCTTGGATGATAGTGCACAGTGTGATTGCCATGAGACCAGGGAAGCGGAGGGAGCAGCGAAAACCCTGAATTTCTCCAAAATGCAGGGCACCCAAGGTAAGAAGCAAGCATTGGAATGCAGGGCATGGAAGGTAAGAAGAAATCGCTTTTATTTTTCCTTTCGTGGCTCTGAATTTTTTCTTTTTCTTCGAAGTGGAGGCACCAGTCCCAATTAGACCATCTAATTCCAAATGATCAAAATACAACCTGCTGCATATATGCGAGACTGGTCGTATAGTGCACATATTAGAATTAAAAAAACAAAAAACAAAACTAATTTATGGAATATTAGAGGCAAGCATAGTATTCGATGAAATTACTCCGAGACAGTGTCTCGCATGTGTTGAAATTAGTGGTGGCATGTGTTTCATCTGAACAAGCTTTCATGAAATCCAATGTTGCCACACATACAACAATCTTTTTCTTTGTTGACGGGAAGTTAGTGGAGTCCAGTGGATTCTATAAACGTACTTCCTCTCGTACATTCCATCGTTGGAAGAGGAGGAGGGCGGTCTAAATATCCAGGGAAATCATATATCAACCGGTGAAAGGAAAAAAATTGGTCTTGTTTGTTTGAGGCAATTTAAGATTTTTTGAGAGATCTGAAAAATAGGTAAAGCAATAAAGAAGTGTGAACTCTTTGAATTCTATGCGAGAATGTTTTGTTAGTCAGACGAAGCGAGTATCCAATAGAACTTCTATGCCAAAGTTAAGCATTCAAATTTTCTTGTCACACAAAACTCTCTGCAAAATGGAGATGACCTGCAAGTGTTTTGGACAACAAGTTCCAAGAGGAGCTTTAAAGGGTGTTGCTCTCTTGAAAGCTAGAAGACGACCTTGCAAGTATTTTGGACAACAAGTTCCAAGAGGAGCTTTGAAGGGTGTTTCTCCCTTAAAAGATAGAAGACGACTCTGCAGGTGTGATGCGTACACCCTACACTACTGAGGCTGCGCGACCTCCCAGTCAAGGATCTTTAAATCTCTGAGCCAAATTGGCTCTTTGGGCCCTTGTTGGAACCCAAAATTACTATACACAGGCCCCTTATCTCCTTAGGCGCAGGTTCCATAGAACCCACAGACTCATGTTAAGCCCTTGTTCCCTATTTGGAAATTCGAATGTTAATAGGCGCTAACTCTCCGGGCTAGACCCTTTCCTTCATGTGGCCTCAGGATATGACCCGAGGCGAAACCTCGTAAAATGCTTTGGAGTTTCAGGCTACGACCCTTTTTGACAATGGCTTCACTGTTTTCGCCGAATCATGAATTCTGAATTCTCCCAGACGATCAATGGTCCTTGTCTCTACCACAACCAATGGTTGAGATCTGCTTCGAATTTCGGTGTTGGGGCGTTTCGAACGCTCTAACACTTTGCTCTCCTGAAATGCTCTGAAACTGAAGCCTCAGATCGAACGCCACGTGGTCCTCCCCCACGCTCTCCAATTCCTTCGAACCCCAAACCGACGAACTTATTCGGACGATATCTACGGCCACACGTCCTCCAACAGCCAACAAACTACAGAATTGAAGTCTACAACAAAGTGGAAAACTAATACCATAGGAGAAGAAGACGGCATGGGAGATCAGGTTGATCTTCCCATTGGTAAGTATGGAGAGAAGGAGAAGATGCAGTAGGACAGACTGCATAAGAAGAGCCAACCAATAGACCAGTTGGACAAGGAAATATAGGAGATCATAAAGCTAATGTTGGAGTCAGCAGAAGAAATTGGCAGCAGGAGAAAGCTGAACATAGGAGAACCTACAACAACGACAGGGAAGCAACAACAACAACATAGCAGAGGAGTAGGAGAACAACTCCAAAAATAAGTTTGGGATCCAAGAGGATTTCAACATCAATCGCTTTTATTTTCAATCAAATTGTACATCAAACTGTGAGAAGCAAGCATTGGAATGAAGGGCATGGAAGGTAAGAAGAAATCGCTTTTATTTTTCCTTTCGTGGCTCCAAATTTTTTCTTTTTCTTCGAAGTGGAGGCACCAGTCCCATACAATTAGACCATCTAATTCCAAATGATCAAAATACAACCTGTTGCAATATCCGCGAGAGTGGCCGTATAGTGCACATATCATAATTAAAAAAAAAAAAAAAAAACCTAATTTATAGAACATTAGAGGCAAGCAGAGTATTCGATGAAATTACTCTAAGACAGTGTCTCGCATGTGTTGAAATCGGTGGTGGCATGTGTTGCATCTGAACAAGCATTCTTGAAATCTAATGTCGCCACACTTACACCAATCTTTTTCTTTGTTGACGGGAAGTTAGTGGAGTCCAGTGGATTCTATAAACATACTTCCTCCAGTGCATTCCATCGTTGGAAGAGGAGGAGGGCGGTCTAAATATTCAGGGAAATCATATTTCAACCGGTGAAAGGAAAAAATTTGGTCTTGTTTGTTTGAGGCAATTTGAGATTTTTTGAGAGATCTGAAAAATAGGTAAAGCAATAAAGAAGTGTGAACTCTTTGAATTCTATGTGAGAATGTTTTGTTAGTCGGACGAAGCGAGTATCCGATAGAACTTCTATGCCAAAGTTAACTATTCAATTTTTCTTGTCACACAAAACTTTATCTGCAAAATGGAGACGACCTGCAAGTGTTTTGGACAACAAGTTCCAAGAGGAGATTTAAAGGGTGTTGCTCCCTTGAAAGCTAGAAGACGACCTTGCAAGTATTTTGGACAACAAGTTCCAAGAGGATCTTTGAAGGGTGTTGCTCCCTTAAAATATAGAAGACGACCCTGCAGGTGTGATGCATACCCCCTACACTTCTGGGGTTGCGTGACCTCCCAGTCAAGGATTTTTAAATATCTGAGCCGAATTGGCTCTTTGGGCCCCTTCTGGAACCCAAAATCACTATACACGGGCCCCTTATCTCCTTAGGCTCAGGTTCCATAGAACTCGCAGACTCTTGCTAAGCCCCTGTTCCCTATTTGGAAATTTGAATGTTAACAGGTGCTACCTCTCCAGGCCAGACCCTTTCCTTCATGTGGCCTCGGGCTATGACCCGGGGCAAAACCTCCTAAAACACTTCGGAGTTTCGGGCTACAACCCTCTTTTACAATGGCTTCATCGTTTCCACCGAATCACGAATTCTAAATTCTCCCGGATGATCAACGGTCCTTGTCTCTCCCACAACCAACAACTGAGATTCGCTTCAAATTTCAGCATTTGGGCGTTTCGAACGCTCTGACACATTGCTCTCCCAATATGCTCTGAACTAGAAGCCTCAGATCGAACACCACATGCTCCTCTCCCACGCTCTCCAATTCCTTCGAACCCCAAACCGACGAACTTATCCGGCCGAGATCTATCGCCACACATCCTCCAACAGACTGCAAAATTGAAGTCTGCAATAGAGTGGAAAACTAATGCCATGGGAGAAGAAGACATCATGGGAGATCATATTGATCTACCCATTGGTAAGTATGGAGAGAAGGAGAACATGCAGCAGGGAAGACTGCATAAGAAGAGCCAACCAATAGACCAGCTAGAAAGGGAAATAGAGGAGATCAGAAAGCTAATGTTGGAGTCAACAAAAGAACTAGTAGGAGGAGAAAGATTAATAGAGGAGAACCTGCAACAACAGCAGGGAAGTAGCAACAACAACAACAACATAGTAGAGAAGCAAGAGGACAGCTCCAAGAAGAAGTTTGGGATCCAGGAGGATTTCAATAGAGATGGAGAGCTCATGAGCAGGAGCTCATGAAATTTTCACAGCAGTGGAGTATGATGCAGGAGCATCTTTCCACCTCAACAGATGCACCGATAAGCCAACACATAGGCGTGCATTGGAGAAAGGGAGAGACACCGACCCTCCCATTTTTAAAATTTGAAATATGATCCTATACGGATTTATGTTGTAAGGTTGAGTAAATCCAAGCCATGCCTTTGTATAGTTAGTGGATAGGGTCACCTTAATGGTTAACTGTAAGCAGGCCTAGATCTGAGTCAGGTTTGGATCTTCATTCATTGTAATGAGCCGTTGGGATAAGGTGTCTTAACTGAGACAGTGATGGCACTAAGGCAGTGGAGAGGATAAGATCGAGGATCCCTCTTGTAAAAAGAGACGAGAGTTAGGCGTTAGGGACTGAGAAGCTTAGAAGCTCAGGATAGGAGTAGGAAAAAGAACTGAGACTTTGTGGTAGTCCAGTTTGTATACATATTTGTAAACATATCTTCATCTTAACAGAAAGAAAGCAATTTTTCCTTCATATGATATCCATTTGTGTTATCTGTGTGTGTTTATGTATGTGATAAATGCTTGTGATAGTTTTCATATACAAGGGAAGATAGAATTCTCTATCTTTGTGTTACTGAGAAGTTTTGGGTTCTTTAGGCTCGTGCAAGGAGTGCACGCCAGAGTAGCGAAACTCTATGAGATAACGCAAGGAGTGCGTATCTGGACTTCATTGGGAGTTCATAAGAGAACATACTAGAAGGGCACACCAGAATATTCATAGACTTGGAAGGAACCTGAAGGTTATTGAATACTCTGGAGGAAAGACTGTGTAGAGTAAGCACAACTAGAGTTACTGAAAACTCTGTAAACTCTACCAGGAGGGCATTGAGCAGGTGCTGGGAGTACATAGAACCAACACCTTCTGAAGTGTTGGAGAAATTGGAGAAATATAGAGTTACTGAATACTCTATAAGCTCAGCAAGGAATGTGTTGAGCAGGTGCATAGAGTGCACTGGGTCAACACTCAAACAAGTATTGGGAGGGAAGTGAATTTGTTTCAGGTTCAAAACCTCAGGAGGTATAGCGTAAGACGAGACCGAAGTCATTGGCCTCGTAGGAGAATATCATAGGTCGTAGCCTTTAACACTTGCAAATTTTTCCAAATCGGAAGAAATTCTAAGCTCAAGTGGAGAAGCCATAGCAGTTGTTAGATCAATTGTAGGAGAATATCTGGGCCATTAACCCACGGTCCAGCATCAAGAAGGGGCACACGAAGGAGAAGAGAAGATCCCATCTATAGGATTTGAGCATGAAGGACCGACATCCGCCGGATCCAGGTAAAGTGCACGGACTCTAATCCCTTTAAGTGCACAGTAGAGCAAACTCACCGAAGTCTCATAGAGGATAGGGACTGTCCATCATCCAGAGGGATAGGTGGTGAAAGATCTGAAACTCTGGAGTAGAAGCACTTTGGGATTCTGCAGACAAGGAGAGAGAAAGATCGTCGAAGCTCCGAAGTCTGGAGTAGATCTTGGCCATTGATCACCAGGAGGTATGTTTCAACAGATTTGGAACTCCGGAGGAATAACACTCTGGGAGATTTCGGTTGTGGATTGTGAAAAACTCCTGAAACTTCGAAGAGCAGAGTAGATTGTAACTTTCCATTGCGAAGGACACGTGGCGAGAGATTTGAAAGTCCAGAGGTCTAACACTCCCGGAGGAAGCAAGTGACAGGGTTGAAGAAGTCCTGAAGTCAACAAGGAGTGAAGAAAATCTGGACCGTAGATCTAGAGGAGGGTACGTGGCATCGAATAAGCGAGTTTGAGAGAGAAGAGCTCCGGAAGAATTTGCGTGAAGCAAGGTGCAATCTTCGTGAAGTCGCGGAGAGCAGAGTAAATCTAGACCATTGGATCCAAAGAGGGAATGTGGTGGAGATCCACGAGTTTCGGACGAAGAGCCCTTCAGAAGCAGACAAGGGTGGAGGTTGCAAAACTCCTAATGCCCAAGTAAGTGAAGTCGATTATGGTCGTTGATCTAGGACGAACACACATCTCTGGATCATGCACTTTAGAGGAAGAATCCTTCGGAAGGAACCGGGGATAGAACATCTGAAAATGCCCGAAGGCCAAGGTGCATAAATCCATCTTAGCCACCCACTTGGATAGGACACGTGGAGCATGGAGATTTATTGTGGAGGTTTGAAACTCTGGGAGAAGAAATGTGGAGGAAGCATTTAATGCAATTCAATAAGAGTGGAACAAGGAGAGATATCGATCGTAGATCGAGTGAGCACGTGGCGCTCATCCTATAGCTTCGAAGAGGAAGCACTTTAGGAGAAGCGGTGTGTTGAAATGGTTGGAAACCCCGAAGTCGAAGTTTTGAAGGGGATTGCCACCGTTAGTTGTCGGAGGGAGCGTGAACCGTAGATTTGGTTCCAGGTAGCTTCGCCAGTTCAGAGTTCATGCGAAAAGAGATATGTTGCATCCAAGGTAACCAAATTCCGAAGTCGCGAAGTGCTTGGGAGGTTTAGCCCCGGTTCAATACCTGAGGTCACATGTGGAGAGGGGCTAGTGGATGGTGCTAGCGCCCGTCAGTGTTAAGATTTTAAAAAGTGCTAAGAAGAGGGCCTACAGGTTCCATACAGCCTGTGCCTAAAGTGATAAAGGCTTGTGTTAAAAACAATTGGGGGCCATCAAGGCCTCGAAGAGATAATTCAGCTCGGGAGTTGAAGATCCTTGACCGGGAGGTCGAGCAACCCCTAGGAGAGAAGGGGGGTCTGCATCAAGGTGTTTTGGACAACATGTTCCAAGAGGATATTTGAAGGGTGTTGCTCCCTTAAAAGACAACTTTGGTTTAAGAATTCATAAATTTTATGTACATGAAGAATAAAAAAAACTATCATGATTCATATTTTCATGCTTCTATCTTTCCTTTATCAGTTTGGGCTTTCGGAATTGTCGAATTGATGTCCCTTGATCTTTTTCCATTTACACATTTTTATAATATATCTTCCATATCAACCTACCATTTCATACCAGATATTCGAATCAATGAGTGGGGGGATTTTTGGGAGGATTTCTCATACGGCGGGAATGGAACCCGCAACGTCGAGCTCAGCTTCCATGTAGTGAAGACTGTAGATGGGTGGGTTGAGGAGGAAGAAGTCATTCGCCACGTGAGTAAGAATTTGAAACCGGAGGCTAGTACGAATCCAAACCTGGAAGGTCTAGATATGAAAAGTTTGTTGGTGGAGTTACTGTTATTTCAATAGCTATTAGGTTTCACAGATAAAAATAACAAGGCGTCTATTACTGTCCAAGTTGCTACCATGGCCAAATATCCTAGACTTACACATGCACATCTAGCATATCATAAGTATGTATATAATCTGTGATATTATTTTACATCTGAATCATAGAACTTTATTATTCTTTACATCTTGCCTGTTCATTGTCTTTGGTTCTGCTTTATTTTTTTTGCATAAGAGGAAGCATGTATCCCTATAAAGTTCTTATTCCTTTAGAATAGTGGGAATAAATCTCGAGTTTACTTGCAAAATCATCAAAATTTAATTTTTGTAAACTAATTATGTGCCTATTGTATTGTTAATTGATTTGTCCTGTATGATTTTGCATATGTATAAACAAAATATCAGCAAGTAAATTAGGCTTGCAAAAGAAAGAGAATGAATCCTACAAATTTCGTTGAGAAACCAAAGGAGGAAGATACAACAAATGCGACAAATATTGAGAAGTACATAGACATAATTATCGATGATTTTGCTTACGATCCCATACCTTGAAACAAAGTAGGCCTTCCACAAGATACGTGGTAAGGAGTACACAACGAATATCCAAACCAGTCTATGAATTGAGCTTTGGCTATTACTCCTTCTAAACGGTGGATTGACTTCAACCATTACTCCTTCTAGCTAGGATGTGTTTGTAGGTGTCTTGACATAGTGAGTTAGTAAATACAGGAATAACACTAATGTTAGTTCGTTTGGTTTTTTTTTTCAGGTTGTTTGGTTTTGTTTTTCAAGTGCATCAATCTTGCTTTCTCTTAGTCGAGTTTCAAATCTCTCTTTCTTCGACTGACATCGATTGAGATTTGAACCAACTTACCTAAGGTATAATCTTTTATTTCTCTTGCGACCCTAATTCCCATGGAATACTCTGTGGACTTTGATAATGATGAGGATAAATTAGAAAAGCTAAGTCTCTCCAGAGTAGTACAATACTCCAAATAGGGGTTTGAGAGGTTGAGAGTAGTACAATACTCAAAGAGGCGCTCGGTTATGACACCCTCCCATGGCGCCTCCTCTACTATAGAGACGTGGTTTTCTTCATTTAACAAATGAAATAGATGGTAGCCTATTTTCTGTAGAGTGTGCATGTAGATAGCCACGCTGCAGTGAACTCCACTACAACAATTCCTTTTCGATTGCAACAATTCATTCTCGATTGCAACAATTAGAATACGTGACTATTTTTTAAATTTTGAATTTTAAAATGAATTGTAATGTCTGAAAAATAGTGATAAAATTTTCAACATTCAAGAGTTAATTAAGTCGCATCACAACCCCCAACCCAATCAGAAAATTCAAATTACCAAATTGAAAAATCTAAAAATCATTTTTGGTTTCCAAAATAATAAAAATATTAAACTTGTTTTTCATAACACTGTGAAATCTTCTAAGAAACTTCAAAATACACCAACTAATAAAGAAAAGTGCACCAGTTAATAGGTGGTCAACGATGGTTGACCACCAAGAGAATGCTATAGTTCCTAGCTAGAGGCAGGGACTAAAAAAGATAGGGAAATTTGAATAGGATTTGAATTTACTTTTTATGTTTTTTAAAATTTTAAATTAATGAAAGTTAAGGTAATAAGGTTATTTTTTACTATGTTAAATTATGTATGAAGTTTGAGAGAAATATAGTCAATTTAAT
Source organism: Picea glauca (assembly GCA_000966675.3). Taxonomy (NCBI): domain Eukaryota; kingdom Viridiplantae; phylum Streptophyta; class Pinopsida; order Pinales; family Pinaceae; genus Picea; species Picea glauca. Next base: position 90,637 of record JZKD02S2405051.1, on the reverse strand, counting down.
ATTTCTATATGTGCGTGTGTGTGTTTTGAAATAGATTATAATAAATGTTTATTGGACAAAAGGATTCTCACACATAAGTTAAGATATGCCATCTTTTAGAATATTTACAAGCTATTTTTACTCATGGTTAAGTTTACCCTCCTAAGAAAAAAAAACAATTCAAAATCAAAGAGATGAAATTTGTTCAGATAGTGACCTTGATAAGAATGAGGTAAATTGAGACCCACAAGTGCCCATTGGGGAATCCTCTCCTTTCCTTTCTTGGGGGATAAAGTATAAACTCTTTGTACGATATGCCCAGATTTGTCTACTAAACACTTAGATCTGCACTAGATTTGCCACTAGATTTGCCTATTGATCATCATATCTGCAAGATTTTCTCGTTGGTACCTCAGATCTTCTAGATTTTCCTGTTGATACCTCAAATCTGCACTAAATTTGTCCAATGGTACCTCGGATATGTTATATCTATCCATTGGTACCTTATATCTACTAGAGATGTCTATTGGTAACTCAAATCTATTAGATCTGCCTGTTGGTACCTAAGATCTGCACTAGATCTGTCTATTGGTACCTCATATCTTCTAGATTTTTTCATTGGTACCTCATACCTACTAGATATGAATGTTGGTCCTCAAATCTACACTAGATCTGTCCATTAGTACCTCAAGGTTCATATCCACTGGACCTGCAACCTACTACGGGACTACCCAGAAATTTGTCCTTCGATTTCTAGTTGTTGGGTATTCTCCTCATGTTGCACTATTTGCACTTTCCTATTTTGGAATTGATATCTAAATGAAAGTCCTTCTTTGCTCCTACGTGGATCACTCAAGCACATGAACAAAAGTCCTTATTTTCTCATATGTGCTCTTGTCCTTGATCCTCTTGAGTCACAGTCCTTCATGACTCAAGCACTTGATCAAAAGTCCTTCTTTTCTCTTCAAGTGGATGTCATTCTCCTTCACTTAGCCTTGATTTTCTAATCTTGAGTTATGACCAAATCAAACATAACCCTAATCTCCAAAGTGATTAATAGTTGAGATTAGATCTCAAATCACTTGAAATCATTGGATAAGATTTGGTTAATTCACCGATTCTAATAGCTTTAACATTTCATTAAAGTAAAATCACTTTAATTATAAAAATTACTTTACTTTAATAACTCCTTTAATTAAAGTAAATTACTAAGGTAAAAGGATTTGGATGACTTCCACATGGCTAGACACTTAGACCTATGTGGAAGTACATGTTTGATGCTACAAACATCAACACTCCCTCTTAGTGAGGAACATACCTGGAAGAGCCACCTAGAACTGATTGTCCTTTCGATCCTAGCAGAATTCCCCACACATCATCCTACACCATGGAATCCCACCAAACCTGTTGGTCTGCTGCTACTTGAACTCTAGAAGACTATGAATCAATGACATTATTCGTTAGGACCATAAAGTTTGGAAACTTCCTCAGAGGCCCGCTCTCCTTGACTATGCTCCTAGGATCCTCAACATGCTCGTGAGAATACCTCAATGTCTAAATGAACCATATGGGTCTCTTGAAAGAATTGGAAGGGGATAACTCCTCCTCCCCACCTGAAGGTTGACTTGCCACACTGGAAGTCTTTGAACGTTGTTCTCCCTTTGGAGCCTCCTTCTCATTGTACTCCACCATTAAACTCGATCCACACACATATGAATGTATAAGATCCAATATCCCATTAGACCTACTCTTGTTGCATGGAAAATCAATCTTGGCATTATTTCCAAATGCACACCCTCTGCACATGCATTGCTATTCAGCATTGAAATATGGAAGACTAGTGACAATATTACTCAGAATTGGAAATTCCCTGTAATGCATGTGTCCCATCCTCTTGTGCCATAACTCGCACAGGTTGTCATTGTCATGTACCAAGGCCTTAACATGATTTCTTTCCAACTTGTATAAATTTCCCTCTCTAACCCCAATTCTCATTGTTGTGTCATGGCTATCTCCCTCTGGACATATGAGTACTTTCCCTTGAACATAACGACAAAACCCATGTCCTCCATCATTGAGATTTAGAGGAAATTCTTCTTTAGCCCTGGTACATACAAAACATCCAGATTTGATCATTATATTATTTTTCATATATGTGGATGATTTCAGAGTGGAAAAATTTGGAGGAATCAACTTGAAGGGTCATTTTAATGGTAGGTCCCAGTGTGCAAAATTGGGGTTTGAAACCTTATGGAGACATTTTGAGGCATTAAATAGTGTTTTTTGGGGTTCTAGTGTCTAACACTTGTGCACACCTCCTTGACAGTGTTCTATGCTATGAGACCTTTCCAATGGTACAAATTGTGCATCAATGTAAATTTTGACCTTGTACAATTATTTACTGCAAACAAATTTTCAATAAAAGAACATAAAAGACACAATGGAAAATACACACATTACATAGAGATTTTTCCCCTGGAAACCCAAACCGGGAAAACCAACATCTTCTATATTCATCTCATCATACATTGTTTACAATACAATATACATATAGGATATTTTAGCATCCAAAACCCTAATCCAATAACCCAGATTAGTCAACAACCCTAATTCCTTAACCATAAATAGAAAACCGTCGACAAAAACCATGTGCCGAAAAACCACCCAAAAATGGATACAAAAAAAACCCGCCAAAAACATTTAGTCGTGCAAAGATATAACACATACCCAACATTCTCCCACTTGTTTTTTTCTTTTCATACAGGGGGTTACAAGGTTACATAGTCAACAATCCAAGGAAACAATGCCCATAGATCCTCTACACCAAGAGAACTTCTTAGTGCTCACATATTTTGTTAATGAATCTACAACATTCTTCAAAGTGTCCACCTTCATGAGAAACACCTTATTTTTTTCAACCATATCTCTCACAAAGTAATATTGAACATCAATATGCTTTGTCTTTGAATGATAAGTTGGGTTCTTCACCAGAAAAATTGCACTTTGACTGTCACAATCTATCCTTACAGCTTGTTGCACCAACCTAATACCTGAACACAATCTTTGTAACCATAACCCTAATCCAATAACCCAGATTAGTTTGCAAGATATCGTAGCATCCCAAATCCTAATCCAATAACCTGGATTAGTCAACAATCCTAATTCCTTAACAGGAAACAGAAAACCATCGGTGAAAACCATGTGCCAAAAAACCGCTCAAAAATAGACGTAAAAAAAATTAGTCGTGCAAAGAATATAATACATACCCAACAATAACCTAGAGTTCGCATGAAAAAGTTATGCCTCCTGCAATTTGACCTATTGTGTTGACCACCTTGGTACGAGAGGATGTCATGTTAGCCCCCATTACTCAAGTATATGCGGCTAGCCAGGTAAGGAATTTCAAGAAGATTCTAGGAGGTTCAAAACTCTACCACAATTGAGGGTTGTGGAAGTAAAAAACCTACCCCTAGATGGTTATCTAGATATGTTAAATACTAGGCCACTAGGAGGAGAAGGGGTTCCAATCTATACTATTGTATTTTGTTCCATAATTGAGCAAAGCAAATGGGAGTGGGAAATTAGAGAGCATAATAGAGAGGGTTAATGTTCTGTAGCAACCTAACAAGTCACGGGCCTTAGGTAATGTCAATTTTCACATGCAACTCTATATAACTAATTTTTATATCTGAAAATTGCTTCCTAGTGAACCAAAACACCCTGTTGACGTCCCCCGCAATACTATTGACATCAGCCTATACAGACTTGCTCTTGCCCAAAAAACTTTGTACAATTGTATGTGATTCACCTTACTGCAACCTACGTACATACATGATTGTGCCCATTGCAACCCGCGTACATGCGGGACTATATCCATTGAAACCCGTGTACATGCACAAAGACCTGTATGAACACTTCTGTATGATTCTCCACTCGTAGAATTTCTTCACTAGGCTAGATTTTCCAAAGTTACAGACATTCCCTTATTGAAATCACCAAGCTTCTTGGCACAAGTGCAGACTCACTTATGCCAACTCCATCATGTCTCCACACTCTCCATAATATGAAATTTCACAATGACCTCTCTCCTTTATATACAAGTGTTAGGGGTCAACATAAAATCCCCTCCATGAGTCAACATCAAATTAGACTTTCATGTGGGTGTGAAGCCCCAACACAAACTCACAAATCCCACCACCAAACCCATGAATCCCCAACTTCATTCCAATGGTGGTTTTCTCCAAACGAAGAGTGTAATGTGGTGATCATGACGATTCCCACATGCCCAACACCTAGGGAACGTGAGAATACCTACCCGAAGCTACAAAACTCAACACTTCCTCTTAGCGAGGGAGGTATTCTCACAACAATCCATAATTACCTGGAAATAGGTTTGTCTCCCACCCTGGGAGTAGCTATGTCTCTTGCATTGGATCCGCTACCACAAATGCTCTCCAATCCTCTTAATTGGTTTCCCCCTCTATCACCAAAGAAAATCCTTCTCTCCAATCTTCTTGACTGTTTTCACCCTCAGTCACTGAAGCAATTTTTTTTGTTTGGAATGATCCCTTCCTAGAAGACACCCTGCTCCTAAAATCATCCCGCTCCTGAGCCTCTTGTCTATACATCTCAACCCATAACACCCTCCTAACATTCTTGTATGATGACTCTCTCCCATATGGACCAGAAGGTTGTCTCCCACCGAGTGAATGGATCTCCCTCTGAGCCTCCTGACTCCCTTTGAATTCAGACTCCCTCTGAAGTCAAACTTCCTCTAAGTCTACACAACCTGTGGAGCTATCTTCTCCCTCTGTACCTATGTTATTGATGGGTCCACCTGCCTCACAATTGGTGGAGCTACCTGCTCCTCCTCATCTATCTCTCTGCTCCTGCTAGTCACAACACACATAAGTTGGTCCCTCAGCCTATATACTTTACCCTCTCTAAATCTAGGACCACTGTTGTTCCTAGGCTAGACCCTATGGGCATCCAATAGCACTTTTCCATCCTAGAACAACACTACATATCCCTACTCCTCAATCATTGAGGCTGAGAAAAAAATCGTGGCACCCATAGCACATTTTCCACTTGCAACACATCCCCTGATTCCACCTAGAATACTATTGCTCTAGATCTTTATTCTACATGCATGGTCCTTATACCAAGCTCCTCGTACATACCTGATTCAGACAATATGAAGCTCACAAACAAATCCTATGCCCCTGTCATGTGTTTGTGGTTCCCACTTTATAAGAACCATGTAATCCTCCAAGGCAAGCATCCTTCTTACCCAAGTCATGACCATCTAATGTACTTCTTCCCAAGTCCATAATTCAAGTCACCAAAAAATCTTTCTGTCTACGCATACACTGCAACTGAACCTGTGTCCTCTCTCCGAACAGTCTCGAGTTGTGGATGGACACTCAATCTAGTCCACTCTAGACCACCACAACTCATCTTTGCAAGTGTTCTCATCCTCCTGGGTCAAATTCCTCATACATTGTCACTCCTCAAAAATGTACAACTCTCTGACTCAATGAAGACTTCATCTCGTCAACCTGGCATACACACAAATCCATCTCATCTTTTCCAAAGAACCCGAGTTGCACCCATCACAACTCACCATGAAAAGTCACCGTAAGTCTATCCACATGGTTTGAAATATGCCCCATAACATACTATTGTGATCTATGGTCTTTGCTAATCCACCAGAACTCCCAACTTGCCACACCATTGAGCTGCAATAGTCCATAACTCGTCTGAACGGTTTGCTTCATGTCTCAAACTAGAGACCAACTATTATGTTGTTTCCTACAACTGTTACTATATCTCCCTCTCACTGTTACAACTCCCTCTCAGAGTTGTCACCTGTGACCTACCCGAAACAAGTACAAGAACAACACTCCTCCAATGTTGTAGTAAAAAATGTGTCTCAAGATGATCCCCTTCTCTTCAAATCCCAAGCTTTGAAACCATGTCAATTTTCACATGCAACTCTATGTGACTAATTTTCATATCTGAAAATCACTTCGTAGTGAACTAATAGTAAATCATAGATGTTATCACTAAACAATTTTACACTGAAAATAATTGACTAAACATATATGCAGCAGAAACAACAAGATCAAAGATGAATCATCAATACACATATGAGACAAAAGGTTTATGTTTTGTAACCTTTTTAATTTCAGAAATTTTGAGGGAAAAAACAACCCTCCCAACCAATACAAATCCACCAAAATATGAGGGAAACCTTGTCCTCCAACAACCGAAAAAATTAGAAAACCAAACTTCAACAAATCCCTGGAAATTTCCTCTACCCACAAATCTATTGCAAACCACCTATATGGCCTACTGACATCACCTGCACTACTGCTAACATCATCTTGTACAAACTTTCTCTTGCCCATAAAATTTTTTACAATTGTATGCAATTCACCTTACTGCAACCTGCGCACATACGCGACTATGCCCACCAAAACATGTGTATACACAATTGACCTTACTGCAACCAGTGTACATACGCCATTGTGCCCACTACAACCTGTGTACATTCATAAAGACCTGTACGATCACTTCTATAAGATTTGCTCCACTCATATAATTTCTTCCCTTGGCTAGATTTTCCAGAGTTACAGACATTCCCTTGCTGAAATCACCAAGATCCTTGGCACAAGTGCAGAATCACTTATGCCAACTCCATCATGTCTCCACACTCTTCATAATATGAAATGTCACAATGAACTCTCTCCTTTATATACAAGTCTTAGGGGTCAACATAGAATCCCCTCCATAAGTCAACATCAAATTAGACTTCTTGTGGATGTGAAACCCCAACACAAACCCACAAATCCCACCACCAAACCCATGAAACCCGAGCTTCATTCCAATGGCATTTTTCTCCAAACAAAGAGTGTAAGGTGGTTTCCACAATGATTCCCATATTCCCAACACCTAGGGAATGTGAGAATACTTTCCTGAAGCTACAAAAATCAACATGTAACTCCATAGAGAGTTCATTATGCTTTGTACTTGCATCATTTCCATAATAGAGAAAAGAGAGCAGAGCAGCCTCACTTTCTAGCTGGGTTTTCTCCCGTAAGGGTTTCCCAGAGAAAAACTTTGTGTCATTTTATGGATGGTGTGTGATTGTAATTTATTGTTCTCTATTTTATGCATTTTATCTATTTCATGCATAAGAAGAAATTCAATTGCTAAATATTTTGGAAATCTAAAGGAATTTAACCTTCATGGGTAGATTTCTGTTTTATTTATTAGATATGTTGTGACGAACTATTCAAGTGGAATATCCATGGTATTTTACACATCGTATTTGTATCAAAGAAGTTTTTTCTTTTGGGTATTTTTGGGAAATTGCAGGATCCAGGAATCAGATTAAAAGAGAAGTTGCAGAAACCCTAGCCATGGCAAATGGGTCTATTCATAATAACCCTTGAGATCCAGCAAAAGAGATATTTGAGTGGTTGGAAGCACAAGTTGTCGACATCAATCACAATATGAACCTCCTCATGGAAACTCTATCAAGCAAGCTTGGACTATTCGGAGATGATGGAAGCTCTAACTCAGAGATCAGATTGGACGGAAAATCAGGAGATCGAGAAGACTCCAGAAATGAATCGCATAAATAATCAAATAAAGAGCAGTCGAATTCAAGTGTAATTAACCCTTCACATTCCCTATTCAATATGGAAGAGAAAGTGGACATAAATCCATACCAAGGTGGGATCGATGCATTAAAATTGAATCATTAGTTGCAACAACTAGAAGTTTATTTTAGCATTCACCATATAGATGGAAGACTGAATATTTCATTTGCTAGATTGAAGTTAGAGGGCCATGCTTTAACTTGGTGGGAAAGCAACACAGAAACACTTAGGCTGAAGGGTGATTCGCCAGTAACTAGGTGGGAGGACTTCAAAACCCTCATCAAGTCCCAATTCTACCTTATTGGGTGTATAGAGGACCAATGGATCCGGTGGTACTACTTCAGGTAAAGGTAGGGGAAGAGTGTACAAGAGTACACGACTAAGTTCAGAAAGATGGTCATCATGTTGGGTATCTCTCCCAAGAACCCAGATGCACTCTTCAAGTATCTGGGGGGTTTACATAATCATCTATGAAAGCAAGTGATTCTCTTCAATCCAATGACATTGGATGAGGTGTATGTATATGAACAATTCCTGGAAAAAATAGGCCAAAAGAAGGGGTAGCCAAGTAGTTCGAAGTAGAAAGAGAACATGTAAACTTCCAAGGAGGGGAAGAATAAATGGAAATGGGGAAAATATGAGATGACAACAACCACTACACATTACTAAAAACATCCTAGAAACCATTGCAACAGTGATGGCCACACTGAGGAAAAGTGTTAGAAATTACATCCAGAGCTAAACCCGAAGAACCACAAGAAGGACGGAAAGAAAAAGAACCTTCTAGCCACATATTCAAGAAATCAAGTTGAAATTAGCTCATATGTGGATGAAAATATTGTCTGCACATCTATGTAGAAGGAGGTGAATCTCAGTAACATTCATCACCAGGAAGAGAAGGAGATATCACCAGGTACGAGTAAAAGAAGAAGATACCTGGAAGACTTCCTTCAAGACAAGGAAGTATTTGTATGAGTGGTTGGTTATGTAATTCAGTTTATGCAACGCACCAACTACATTTATGAGACTAATGAATGATGTTTTACGCCCTTATCTAGATTCATTTGTTATTGTTCATTTGGATGATATACTAGTTTATAATGCTACATGGGATGACTGCATATCACATCTTATGTAGGTGTTAGAGACTCTGAAAAATCACCAGTTGGTGGCCAATCTCAAGAAATATGAGTTTTCTCAGCATTATTTAGTGTATTTGGGGTATGTGATCGATGGAGGGGAGCTCAAGATAGATCCCCGAAATATGGAGACCATCGTGAAATGACCAGTTCCTACAAATTTCACTGAAGTTAGGATTTTTGATGGGGCAACACAATATTTGTGAAAGTTTGTATCTTCCTTTTCAATGATAGTTGCACCACTCCATGTCATAGCATCCAGTGATAAGAGTTTCCAGTGGGGGAAGAATCAACATAAGGCCTTTGATGAGATGAAAATAAATATCATTCAAGCATTAGTGCTCACACTACCAAAATTGCAGAAGCTTTTCAAAGTCGAGATAGATGCAAGTGGGTATGCCATGGGAGCAGTGTTGATGCAAGGAGGAAGGATCGTCTTCTATCATTCTAAAGTATTTCATGGGGCGGTTCTCAACTACCCTACCTATGACAAGGAGCTCTATGCCTTGGTACAAGCTGTCAAAAAGTGGAAGAATTATCTGATGGGAAAGGAGACCATCATCCACATAGATCACTAACCACTACAGTATTTGCAGGCCCAAAGTAAGATACAACAAACCAGACATTACAAGTGGATGGGTTTTTTACAACAATTTCATCTAGTCATTAAGTATAAGAAGGGTAGCACAAATATGTTGGTGCAGACATGCTTTCACAACCACCAACATCCAATATTATATCTTTGGGAACTTCGATGCACACGGATCATTTTACCCATGATGCATACAAAGAGGCATACACAGAAGATGAGGACTTCAAGGAGGTGTTTCAACCGCTATAGGGCTAAATTCATATAGAAGAAGGTGACGACAAAACTGACTATCATTTCTATAATTGTTTACTCTACAAGCTTGACAAGGTCTATGTCCCTAAAGGTGAACAACTGCAACTTATCAGAGAGGCTCACACCTACAAGGTCATAGGACATTTTGGTGTTGGGAATATAGTTGCCAATTTATAAAGGTATGTGTACTGGACTAGAATGCAATAAGATGTAACATGGTATATTAGAGGATGTATACTTTGTTGTACCAACAAGCCCAATAACAAGAAGCAAGGTCCATACCACCCCTTATATGTACCCACTCGACCTTGGGAAAGCATTTCCATGTATTTTGTGGGAGGTTTACCAACCACATGGAAGGGACATGATTATTTATTTGTGGTAGTTGACAGGTTCAGAAAAATGTGCATTCTCATGCCTTGTAAAAATACCATTAAGGGACAGGAAGTAGAAAACTTGTCCTTTGAACATGTCTGGGTTCACTTTGGGATACCAAGGGGCATTGTCTTAGATAGGGATACCAGATTTCTAAGTGCATTTTGGACTACATTGTGGGATAAGATGGACACTAAGTTGAATAAGTCTACAACATTCCATCCACAGATAGATTGGCAGACATAAGTAATCAACATGACTTTGGTGTATATTTTGAGGGGTCACAATCAGAGGCATATGAAGATTTAGGATGAAAATTTGATCTATATACAACACTCTTATAACATATCAGTTCACACTTCTACTGGTAAGTCACCTTTTGCAACTTGCTTTGGGTATTTTCCACCTTAAACCTTAGATGTTGTATATGGAAAACAAGGAGGAGTGAGGGAGGACCTCACAGGAGATGCATTAAAAGCAAAAAAAATTATTGAGAAGATCAGGAAGATCTATTTGCAAGTACAAGAGAAACTGAAGAAGTCATAGGAAAAGTACAAGGCTAGGCATGACCAACACAAAACAAAGATAACATTTAGAGTAGGAGATAGAGTATGGTTACAACTGAATAAGGAAAGGCTACAGGTTCCTAGTAAGAAGATCAAGGCTCTATGACATGTTACTTTTGAGTTATTGGAAAAGGTGGGAGATAATGCCTATAGACTCAGTATACCCCCATACATGCACATTTACTCAATATTGAATGTGAAGAATCTCAAACTCTATGAGCCTTCCATGTTGGATCTGGAGGACAAGTAGTTCATACCTTTTATATAGGACTTAGCATTAGATGCTTAAGCAAAATTGGTAGAGGACATAGTTTTACAAAAGCGGTCCAGAGCTACAAGATAGGGGTAACATGAGCTTTGAAAGTTTGGGTTCAAAGAACAACTTCCATGCAAAGCAAAGTGGTACTCCACGGAGAAGGTAGATGAAAATTTTCCTCACCTCATTCAGTAAATATTTTGGGGACCAAAGGCCTCCCTAAATGTGGAGGTATGATCTAGTTTGGATCATTATATTATTTTTCATCTATCTCGATGCTTTTAGAGTGGAAAAAATTAGACGAATAAGCTTGCAGGATCATTTTAGTGGTAGGTCCTAGTTTGTAAAACTGGGGTATGGAACCTTCCAGAGCCATTTTGAGGCATTAAATGATGTGTTTTGGGGTTCTGGTGGTATTAACTTAAGCATGCCCCCTTGACGGTTTTCTACACTCCAAGACCTTTCCAATGGTGTAAATCGTGCATCAATCAGAGTTCATATGCAAATGGTATGCCTTCTGCAATTTGACCTAGCATGTTGACCACCTTGGTACAAGAGGATGCCACGTCATCTCCCATTACTCAAGAATATGGGGCTAGCCACGTGAGGAATTTCACAAATATTATAGAAGGTCCAAAACCCCACCACAATTGAGGGTTGAGAATTTCAAAAACCTACCCCTAGATGGCTATCAGGTTATGTTAAATATCGGGCCACTAGGATAAGAAGGGGTTCCATTCTACACTATTGTATTTTGTTCCATAGTTAAGAAGAGAAACTAGGAGTGGGAAATTAGAGAGCATAATAGAGAGGGTTAATGTTCTTTAGTAGCTTAATAGACCATAGGTCTCATTTGTACTTGCATTATTTCCATATTGGAGAAAAGAGAGCAGACCAACCTCACCTTCTAGCCGGGTTTTCTCTCGTAAGGGTTTCCCAGAGAAAATCTTTGTGTCATTTTTTGTTTGGTGTGTTATTTTATTTTACTGCTATCTATTTTCCGCATTTTATCTATTTGATGCATACATAGAAAATCAATAACTAAATATTCTGTAAATCTAAATAAATTTAACCATCATAGGTAGATTTTGGTTTTATTTATCATATGTGTTGTGACAAACTATTATAGTGGAATATCCATGACATTTTACAGATAAGAAGGTGTCACATCCTCATATGCCATAGCTCACATAGGTTGTCACTTTCATGTACCAAGGCTTGAATAGGATTTCCCTATAATATGTATAAATTTCCCTCTCTAACCCGAATGCTCATTGTTGTGTCAGGGATATCTCCCTCTGGACATATGAGTACGTTGCCTCCCTTGAACATGACGACAAAACCCTTGTCCTCAATAACTGATATTACATGAATCAAACCATTCATATCTAGAAAAAAAAACATCATCTCCATCAAACTCAAATGAAGAGAAATGTTCAGGCTCAACTTTATCCTATAATTAACAACCTCCTCTGTTGATTGGAAATATTTCGAAAAGAAAAAAATGGAAAACTTGGGAAGAAAGGAAAAAAGGGAAGTCCAATGGATGTATAGATTTGTAGCCAATTAATTTGGAAGACCTTTAGCTTTATCAATAGTACACATGGACAAGTTAGTTAATCACAATGGGTGAGTTATATGTGTGTGTGTGTGTGTGTGTATTACACACACACACACATACATATAAGTCCATTGGATGTAGCTTGGGTAGTTGGGACGAATGGTTGTTACCATCCCCACCCAGATTCAATTTCTTGTAAGTGACATGTGATGCCCTTAATGGGTATATAAGATACTCTTGTTGTTGAGTAAGATGCTCTTGTTTTTTAGCCCCCAATATTCTGAAAATGCTCGGCCCCCCCACATTCTCTCACAAATTTCGGGGGGGGGGGGGGGTTTCATGGACGTAGCGAGTACTGATCTCTGGTGTCATGAGCCACATGTGTGTGTGTGTAAGCTCAAAAAAGGGATACCAAAATGTTGATCAAACCCCAATTATGAGTATTAGGAGACGTATTGTGATTATATCTCAAGTTAGTTGAGTTGGTCATCATAATTTTGATTAGGCAAAGGGATACAAATATGAGTATTTGATCCAAAATGGATATAACAATACATATGGTTGTAAGACTAATTGCTAATTTAAATTCAACAATTAATGATGGTTAAATAAATGAAAAGGACAATGCAAGTTTTTTAAAAAATAAGGAAAAAAAAAGAAATAAAATGAGAAATAAAAAATTAAAATAGATGAAAAGAGAGATGGGAATGGGAAATCAAAGATCAAGTCTTTTGGGCTTCCCATTACCCCCATCTCTATCTCTATCTCATTGTAATTAAACTCACGAAGGGATTTTGACTATCCAAGAGGTGAGGATGCACAACATGAGCTTTGTAAATTGTCACTGGCCATAGAACCATGAGTTGCATTGTAATTGGAGATTTTTAAAATAAAGACTAAGAAACCATTTAAAGCTAGGTTTCCCATTTCAGTTTTCAAGGTAAATACTATGTCTTGTGTGATGAATTTATCTACGTGTTGTGCTAAATTTTGTGTATGAGTTATTGGTGGTTTGAGTCTACATTTAATATGCTACATGTGGTTGCATTAATGATTCTAAGGATGAATCCCTAGCTATATATCCATTATTTCTCTCACAATTTAATTCTCCACTAATATTTGTTGAATGCTAATAGCACTATTTTACCCACCATTCATATTACTCTAAGATTTGAGATCAAGGAATATCATGAGATAGATGTTGCAATTATCGAGTAGAGTTTCTAAATTTAATTCCTAAGGAGTAGGAAAATTCAATCCTTGAGATTGTTGGCATCATAACCTAACCTTCATATAGTCCTCATGAGATTACTTGAGGTCGTATGATTCTAATTATATTCTAGGAGGGTTGGACATTGCTTATGATTTATCTTTAGGGTTGTATGAGTCATGCATAGCCGTAGTACGTTTTCTTCATCTCCTTAAGGTCATAAGAATTCTTGGCTAGACATATGCATTGAGGCATTGGACTATGTGCAAAGTGGAGAGTTTAATTATTAATGGAAACCATAACTCTAAGATTGTTCCTTCATCCCCATCGTTTGGATTCTTGTGTTTAAGTTATTTATACTCATGGTACAATGTCTTTTGGCATTACTTGTTTTTGTCTCTTCTACCTGTTATAACTCAAAATGCCACTACTATGCATTTATGATGTTGGCCTACTCATTCACACATCTGCCAACTCTTTTTTCTAGAGTTCTTCTCAAAAAACAAGTTGTTGCATGGCATATGCGCCATGATGCATAGGCAGAGCGCGTACATACGCTAGTTTCATGTTTAAAATCCCACATACATATGCTATATGCATAACTAAAAGCATGCATGTACCATAACAAGTTGCAAAAAAACATAAAATCTTCACTTTCCGATGGAGTTTACGGGCTATCATAGGTTTTGAAACCATTTTACCTCTTGTAGCCCTTCTGGCAACAAATTAACCATCATTTTCTCATATAAAAAGGGCCCTAGTGGGGTCATTTGGATATATCAAACAAGAGGCAAGAGAACTCTACCAAATTTTCTCCCTTGTATTCCAAGCCTTCTACATTCTACTATGAGTTTCATCCTCA
>JZKD02S2405051.1:52920-66665 GCA_000966675.3 Picea glauca | reverse complement strand
ACAAGCTCTATGATAGAAGTTCAAATTGCCCAATTAGATAATACGAGGCAAGAAAATAAAAATCATGTTGTACTTGCATATATTTCATTGCTTGTTGATTTCTAGTTGTCTTTTAAATTGAAATTGGGCTTCATGCTTTTTTATCACACTCATAATCAGATCAATCAAATGTTATTTGATTCTCTATTAGATTAAGGATGAAGAAAGCATGGTCAATCGATAGTCTAACTCATATCATTGTGAAAACCTACCACCCTAAAAGTTTATATAACTTATGAAAGTACAATATTTAGAAGGTATAGAACGGGTGATGTAGAACATGAAAAATGTGTTAAAATTTTTAAATGATCATAGTTTTAAGCATGACTTCTTGATTAAAAAAGGTTGAAGGAAGGACACTACTTTGGGGGAAGTAATATTTTGACTCTCTTGAATGGTCTCCATCTAAATATTTAAACTTATTTTGAATGATGTTCCTAATTGTGCACTTTATATTGCAATAGACATTATGTGTCATAGATACATTCTTAGGTGACATATCAAGAACCCTCCAAAATGGTAATGATCCAAGTGATCTAGGGGATGGGGGGATGGGTCTGATCAAAGAATCATGTGATCCTATATTATGTTTCAACTAAAATTTTGCTAATGTAGTTATTCTTCATAGTGGAGTACTTAAGGTAGTCAAGAAAAGAAATGCGTCCATTGTTGGGCCCTTCATTTTTTGGGGAATGTTTTGATTTTGGGAAAGCACCGAGGCCTAACTAAGATATAATGAGCAGCGAAAGGAGTCAAAAGCGACATATGCCAGTTGGAGAATTACAAGCAATGGAAATGACTAGAAGACTACGAGCTAACTAAAAGTGTAAAAGAAGAATAAGCAGTTAAAAGCACTATGCATCAGTCGGAGAAGCAACAAGAGCATCATATGCTAGTGGAAAAGCCGAGAGGATAGCAGAAGAAAGAATCCAAGAATCTGTAGAAGGAAAAGTATAAATAAGAAGGCAAGGCGACGAGGAAGAGGTTAATGAATGAGCGCATAAGAGATATATATTTTTATTACTGTCAGGGTTGGGATCAGGTTGTCACAGTCATGATATCATACTGTAATGGTCTTTGCTAGTATTATTGTGCTTGAGTAGTAGGGTTTGAGTTTATAATGGGTATTTGGGACTAGATATCATTGCGCAAGTTATTGCATGAGAAATATACTTATTGTATGACAATTGACGAAGATGTTGCTAATACAATGGATTGTTTTGGGCCCTAAAAATTGTTTTCTTAATGGTCTATTATGATGTGCATGAATCCATTATTGTGTTGTGTAAACTACTTACTTTATGTCTATTCAGTATTTGATCACTGTCGTTGTGCATATTTAAGCATTAATACATGAATCTATAGGGTGCTAAGTTAGACTTGATGTTGCATCCTCTTAAACTCACTTCACCACACACGTCTCGGCTATGCTTTGGGTGAGACCTCCTTCCCTTGCAAGCATACCTAGACTACAATAGTGACTTTGTTTGTAACATACAAGAACCCTGGTCTCGATCTTGCACCAACAAATGGTTTTGTTATCGGGACATGAGACTTAAAGTGAGTTTTTAGAGGATGCCTCATCAAATCTATAAGTCATATGTCGATAACTGGTGGGAAAGAAGGTGTGATGTGTTCAAACAATGGGAAGATGAGTTGCGGTACAAAAGATTTAGGGTTTTAAAAATCATTATTTTATATTCAGAAACTGCTAGCGACCAATGCAAAATTTTATTGGATTAGATTCCTCGAAGGAGTATTTCAGTGGTTAGAACAACTGCAAGAAGCCACATAATTCAAAAATTGGGTTAAAAAGAGGTATAATTGGACGATGGAAGGCCTCACCACTTTGCATCATCTAGATCATCAAGTATCTCATGTTGTAGACTTTTGAGTGCAGATTGTTCTAGAGGGTTGCATTATTGAGTTTGTAGTAGAGAATTGTCAAGCCTTCTCAAATTCCGAAGAAATATTTAAAGAGGGAGCTATAGGAAGATTTTTGTAGGAAATCCCTCTGTGGATCAAGGTTTTATTAGTAGATGAAGGAATGTTTCTCGTTCCCTCATTTGATATGGTAGTGTAAACCATTGCGCTCGAGGGAGGGCGGTTTATGAGAGGGTTCATGAGTTAGGTCAAGGAACAATTTTTGGGAGATATGGGGGGTCAGAGAGACAAAAGTGGAAGGGATGAACGATCTAAGAGGAGGGATTCTATTATTGAAAAGAGGAGGCAGGAATAGATGATAAAAATGATGAATAGGTCTGATCAGTTGCGGAAGGAGATCGACTTTCAGAGTAGTCATAGAAATGAGTTAGAAGAATTGCAGTAATTGTAGAGATGAGGAAGGCTAGCTAGCCAATGGTTGAAGGAGATATTTGGTGAAAAATGTGAAGGTTATGGAATAACTAGACAACGGGAAGAAATTTCAAAAGAGATAGGTGAAAGAGTAAGGATAGACGTCACCATGGAAGAAGAATACTCAGTCGAAACCCCTAAGGAAGTCGCTAGAGAATCAGAACCTGTAACACCATAGGATATCAGATTTCATCCTAAGATATACTCAACACCAATTGAATGAGACCTCCCAAATCAAATAATTTCATCCCAGAGGTAAAGGAACCATCCTTGAATCACCCATTCCTCCAATTCCATCTACAAATATGGTAATTTCTATAACAAACCCTTCTGCAAATTATGTTATTTCTAATCCTTTGAGTTCAACAAATTTGAATAGTAGTAGTAGTGGAAGTGTGGAAATTTTTCTAGTTATATCGCAACCAAGACCTTCAAGGTTCATTTTAGTAGGGTTTCCAAATCCATCGATGGAAAATAAACATGCAGGATCCCTCACCCAATACCTTGAATTTTGGGGTAAAGGAGATGAGGATGTGGAGCAACATTGGTTTCTCTACGAAGCCATCTGGAGGTCTCACAAAACTCTAGATGTGAACAAGTTGGTTGAGTTTTATACTACCCTAAGAGGTCTAGATCTTAAATGGTACATGAAGGAAACCAAGCCAGGGGCTCAAAGGCAATCCTTAACGCTTTCTTAGGTGAAGCAAAGATTTATATTAGAATTATGATTACCTTAGTTAGAAAAACAAGCACTCTCTGAGTTGCGAGAGATAAAAACTCTCTGAGTTGTAGGAGATAAATAAGAGAGATGGTGAGTCCATTTGGGAATACAACCAAATATTTAAGGACATGATAGGGAAATTAGCGAACCCTATCCATGAGGATAGTAAGAGAGAATGGTTCATTAAGAGGTTGTTACCTTTAACATGTATCCCTTTAACTCAACAAAGGATAGCTACTTTAGGTGAAGTGGTGGAGCCGACCATGAAGATTGAAGCTATGGAAAGTTACCCAAGGAACTTAAGAATGATGAGGCCTCTAGAAGATGCTAATATTTCATAATTGTAGGGCCAAATCTCTACATTAACTGAGAAAATTCAAAATTTGATCCCTCCCAAAGTAGGTTGATCGCAAGTTTGGTGTATAGGTTGTTACACAGAAGGTCATGTAGTTAATGAATATTTGATATTGAGGGGTATACGGTCCTCTAATATGGCCCCTCCGCCAGTGGGGCCAACGAGAGGAGTAGTGCAAGTTGTTGCTACAATGCCATTTTATGGGCATGTTCAATACCACGCCTTTCTGAATAACCAGGGAGGCCAGAGTATTGAATATTTTGAGATATTTATAAGTCATGGACATTCTCCAAGTAATTTTCCAATCTTACAAAAGTATACAGCTGCGTCGAACACCGTGTATTCTGAATTATGTGGTTTACCTTCTCACAACCCCAATCAATGTAGATCTTTAGATGCACTTGTAGACATATTGGACTGATCTGCATTTAGCGTCAATGAAGGACCTCAAGGACCTATAAGGGGTCACGAAGGTGGAGAAGGATACCGATGTGGAAAAGCTTGTCGAAGAGGAGCAGTTTGTTTCTACAATTGTGATGAGAAAGGACACTTAGCAAGAGACTATCCAATTACAAGAAGACCTTGGTGTGCATATTGCATGAATAACACTCATGCTACTAAATACCTTTGGACCTAATTACTAAATGGTAAGATCGTGCAGGAAAAGAGGATCCAATCAAACAAATTTTGAACCCAGAGTCATGATCGAAAGAGGTAGGTCTAATATTAATATCATCACCAGAGGAGGGGCAAAGACTGGTGAGGATGCATGATTCCCTCATCAAATAAAAATCCATAAGGTTGTACCAGAAAATACCAAGTACGATCCTGTAAGGCAGAAAGAATTCTTTAAGAATTCAATAGAAATTTCTAGACAAATGCCTAGTCCTCCAACACCTGCAGTTGTAGAAATGAGTTCTAAGATGAGTCCTCATCAATCGAGGTTCGTTAGAGAATGAGTTGCTCAGAGTGAATCTTCGGTTAAGGAACAAAAGGTTGTTGATCTTTGGCTTCAACTATTTTAAGATATTTTGGATGATCAACAACTTACTAGGAAGCTGTAAAACATAATCAATGTGGCCTTGGGAGCTGAAGGAAACCTAGAGGAATTTATTTCCGCTAATATTCCAAAAATGAATGCAAGTAGGGTTTAGAGAAGGAAAAGAAGAACTATAAGGGAGTTCAAGTTGAATTCTCATATTGATGACTATGAAATCATAGATGTTATGTTATATTTGGGCACTGATGTCAACATATTTACAAAGAAAACCTTGGAAGCAATGGGAAATCCAAAGCTCATATATTCCCCTATTCCATTGCAGATGGTGAATCAATACTGCATTTATCTTATGGGACGATTGCAAAACATTGAAGTAGACTTGGTTGGTTTTAAAACAATAGTTGATTTTGAAGTCATTGAGATAGTGGGGGAGAAGGACCCTTATCCATCTCTGTTAGGCAACGATTGGGTCTATGAAAACTACGTTGTCATCGATCTTAAAAAGGAAACTATGAATTTCGATTTTGATGGCATGAAAGTCACTCAACCAATAGATCCTTATCAACGTCCAAGGTACACTAAAACAAAAAACGATAATATGGAGGAGGACATCATTGATCAACTATATGCTCTTACTACAGGGAAACATGATGATTATATTAATCCCACTGCGAATGGATAAAAGAGTTGGAGAAGCGTCCAGTCTACAGATGAATACTCTGAAGCAACATTCAATGATTGGCAACAAGGGCATTATGAGAATTTTTCGAGACGTTGCGTAACAGTTAGATCAATAAGATGGATTGGAACAAAAATCAATGGGTATCTAACATATGATGACACCTTGGATATGCACAACTTTCTTATTGACATGCAGGGTAAGGTTACATCAGAATAGAGAGTATCATCACTTGACCTAGCTTTGAAGTCTTCCCCAGCCAAGTGGTGGGCTACTCACAAAGGATCTTTCTCTTCTTGGGATGAAGTCAACCTTGCTATACAACATTGTTTCCTTCGACTAACGCAAGTAGACTATTTAGGTAAATATCGGAAGAAGAATATTCATATGTTATCCTTGGAGATATATGATGGTTTGTCTAACCCAGGTGAGCACATTGAACATTGTCTAAAAGTATGGAAAATTGTGCAACTTCCCTCTTATCTGTGGACACGTCAATTCTTCCACTTTTTGGGAACAATTCCAAAGTCCTGGTATGTGCACGAGGAAACTAAAAGACAAATTGCATGCCGGAAGGTACTATAGATCCAATTCTGTCATGATTTCTCTTTTTCTGGTAAGTCTTCATAAATCACAATTGTATTGTAGCAAATCAAGAAAATGTTGTTTAGTAATGAATTTAAGCCTAGACATTCACTTACAGTCTGTTATGAGCATGAACATCTACATGAGTATAGTTTTTACCCATCTCTTGTAAGAATACCTATGTCTTGTAGTAAGGTTGACAAGGACCCTGGAGATCTCGAGGAGTTGGAAGAGCTCATACATTTAACATTTTAGGAATCCATAGGAACAAGCGAAATTAAGGATACCCTATTAGGTGATACCAACAACTCATATACTTAGACTATGAAGTTGTGAAAAGTGAATATCAGGAGTGAGGTGCATCCTAAGATGGCATCTATAGGATACTATTGGGATGAGAAAATGATGACGTAGATACAAGCTCTGTTGCGGGAGTATGAGGATCTATTTACTAATATTTTTTCAGAACTCAAAGGGATTAAGGGAGATCTAGGAGAAATAAAGATAGAATTAAAACTTGATGCTAAGCCGATCAAACACAGATCGTACCACATGAGTCCAAGAGTCAAGGAAAAGGTTAAGAAGGAGATCGATATAATGCTTGTAGCTGGGTTAATTTTCCCTATGGATGAGGTTGAATGGATTAGTCCTATTGTAATACAGAGTAAGAAGGGTATTAATGATATAAGAGTCTATGTAGATTATAGAAGCTTGAACTCAGCATGTGTACATGAGCCTTTTCCTACCCCCTTTAGTGAGGAAGTCCTTGATAAACTGGTAGGAAATGAAGCTTATTCTTTTACAGATGGATTCTAAGGTTATCATCAGATCAAAATTACGAAAGATGATAAGAGAAAGACTAATTTTACTATAGAGTGGGGTTTGTTTGCTTATAATTTCATGCCATTTGCGCTGAAAAATGCTCCGGTTGTCTTTTCCAGGATCGTCATTCCTGCATTCTGCGATTTTATGCATAAATTTCTTGAAGTATACATGGATGATTGGACAGTGTATAGCTTGTTGAAACAACATATTGGGTTAATACGGTTAATGTTTGACCATTGTAGGTAGTTACAAATCTCTCTAAAACTGAAGAAGTGTATATTTTGTGTGCCCTTTGGAAATTTGTTGGGACATGTAGTATGCAGGAAAGGAGTTCTGGTTGATCCTGCAAAATTTGCAGTGATTCTTAATATTCCTCCTCCTACGAATGCTAATCAATTGCGGTCAATGTTGGGTCACACTAGGTATTATCGTAGGTTTATCAGAAATTACACAAGCATAATTGCCTCATTGGAGAAGTTGCTGAAGAAATTTGAAGCCTTAAGCTAGAAACTAGAGTGTGATCAAGTCTTCAACATTCTCAAATAAACTTTGAGTACTACCCCTATTCTA
This sequence comes from Picea glauca, assembly GCA_000966675.3. NCBI lineage: Eukaryota > Viridiplantae > Streptophyta > Pinopsida > Pinales > Pinaceae > Picea > Picea glauca. The sequence continues at coordinate 59,536 of JZKD02S2405051.1, read as the reverse complement.
ATATATCTGAATTGGAAGATGGAATTATATGTACATGTAGATGCTTTTGGTATTACTTTGGGTGAAATCCTTGTGCAACTCGGTGAAGGAAATCTGGATCATCCCATCTATTTTACTAGTAGGAAGCTCTTGCAGGTTGAGCGCAACTACACTACCACTGAAAGAGAAGGTTTGGCCATGGTCTATGCTTTTCAAAAATTTAGAAACTATCTATTAAGGGGTCATTTAAAATTATTTACTGACCATTCATCTCTGAAATATCTGGTCAATAATCATGTACTAGAAGGGAGGATTTGTAGGTCAGGTAATGAGAGCATCTGTCTCAATCTCAAAAGGCTGCTACAAGTAGGGTAATGAGAGCACCAAGGCTAAGCACAAGAATTGCTTCAAATCATCAAACTTTTTATGTTGCGACTGACCCCACACAAAAATTTCCTTGCCACCACCCCTGATCACTTGGCTAAGGGCCCATGCAATATGGGAGAATCCCAATACAAACTTGCGATAGAAATTGGCAAGGCCTAAGAAGCTCCAAATCTCAGTGAGTGTGGTCGAGGATGGTCACTCATGGATATTCTGGATCTTCGTTGGATCGACATGCACCCCATGCTCATCAAAAATATATCCTAGGTACTAGACCCTGTTCATGCCGAAGGAGTATTTTTCCAAATTTGCATATAGTTTGTGTTTTCGCGGAGTGTGCAGAACCTGTTACATATGCTGCAAGTGTTCCACCCAACTCTTGCTAAAGATGAGGATGTCATCCAAATACACCACCAAAAAAGAATTGGTGAAAGGCTGCAAGATATCGTCCATCATCCTCATGAAAGTTGTTGGGGCATTTGTCAAGCCAAACAACATGACCAACCATTCAAAAAGACCTTCTTTGGACTTGAATGTAGTCTTCCATACATCGATCTGCTCTATTGGGACCTGGTGGTAGTTGGACTTCGAATCAATCTTACTGAAGCATTTGGCCCCCTTGAGTTGGTCAAGGATATTGTTAATTTGGGGGATTGGGTACCAGTTCTTGATTGTGATTTTATTTAGGGTTCAGTAATCAATGCAGAGTCGCCAGGCCCAATATTTCTTCTGCATAAGCACAATTGGGTTTCCACAAGTTGATGAGCTTGGTTGGATGTGCCACTTTTCGAGCAACTCTTGGATCCGGTGCTTGATTTCCTCATTTAATGACATAGACTGGCGATAGACTGGCCCATTGGGTAGTGGTGCGCCAGGGGCCAGATTGATTGAATGCTTGACCTAACAGTGCAGAGGTACCCCAATGGGTGAGGAGAAGATGTCTTTATATTCTTCCACAACCTTATCCACTTGATTCTGTTGCGTGGAGAGACCTTCCATGGAGGCCATGGATGTGGTTGAAACATTTTGCTCACTTTGAGCACGAATCACGAAGAAGAAAAAATTCTCGTTATGAGAGATGACCTTCCTGCATTGCTTGGCATGAATCAAGGAAATGGCAGTAGGTGGGACTACCTCGGGTATCCTGTACAATTTCCTATCCGAAGCAATAACAACATTACAAGGCCCAAACTCATACACAACATGAAGTTTCCATAAATAAGGTTGGCCCAAAAGAACATCACAAACTTCAAGGGGAGAGACATCACACAGTGCCTCATCTTTGAAGGTATTGATGTCGTAGGGAAGACATCATTGTTGGCTGACGTAGATATTTATCCCTTGATGGAGCCATCCGATGGTGTACAACCGTGGGTGTAGTTTTGTCGGTAGAGCCAACCGCTTGAAGACCTCCATTGAGATGAATTTCTTCTGGCTACCGCTATCAATAATGAAGTGCAATGGAGTACCCTTTACCCACATCTGTGAATGAAAGAGGCCCTCACCTTCCTCTAGTTCATCAGGTTTACCGGGCTAGATCTTGGTGGTAGAAACGATGGCACTGGGTTCTGTGTCAATGATATGTCTCCCTTTTTCTGACTCGGAGTCGGAACCCACATCTGATTCAAAGGCTTTCACCTCGGAAACCAATGACTGCTTTGAGCGATATTCAGCGGTGTTATTCCAGGGGATTTTATGGAAATGGCACCACTTCCTAGTGTCTTTCTTTGTCTTCCCATTGTCCTTCTTTGTTTGCATCTTAGACTTGTTTTCCTACGACTGTCCATCCTTGCTATATCCTATTTTTGTGGGTTGGGGATTCCTTTTCCCTGCTTCTATTGTGAGGGGTTCATAGACCCAAACTGTCCCGTCTTTTGTTTAAGATTTTGCTCAATTTTGACAACATATCAATAGGTCGCACCCAAGGAAGAGATTTCCATAAACTCCATTTTTGTTTGGATGTATCCATGCATACTGCCATGGTACTTGAGCACCAGATGTCGCTCATAGTATTTGATACCCAAATTTGTGCACAAGGTATGGAAGACATTGGTGAAATCTGGCACTGTTTGGTCCCTTTCCTACCACAGTGTGGTCCATCTTGTATATAAGTTATCATAACTTCCAATAGGGTAGTATTGTTCATTAATAACATCCCTGAAAGAACCCCAAGTGGGTGAAACTACAAATAATGTATATTCCTCTATTGCCTTTTGCTCACATAAATTTTCCCACCAATCTTTGACATGGAGGACGGCCTTAAGGAGTGGAAATGTAATCTTTTCTCTATCGAAAAAGTTCTGGACAGAAAAATACCCTTCTAGAAGGTTTAACCATTTTTCTACAACATATGCATCTATTTGATCTTCAAATATAGGAATATAAAAATTGATCTATACCTTGAAGGGGGAAGTGCCTCCGCTCGAGGAAGATGCGTCGTTTGTTGGTAGTCATAGAAGGATTTGTGCAAAATTATCCATCATATCGTTCCTCTTTTGCATGAGGGATTCCTCGAGAAACAATTTAAAGGGATCTCCAACACCATCATCTCTCTTTTCTCCCCCCATGGGAAGTTGTCGAGTTCGAGGAGGTTGATCTTGCAAAGGCTCAACTGGTTCGAGTCCCAACTGCTTATACCCTAACCTCATTGGGGACATGCACAAAGAAACACATGAAGAACAGACCACTCTGATACCACTGATCCGAATTTATGAGCATAACAAAATGAAACATAGATCTATAACATTAACACATAGATACATTGAACAATAAAAGAGATACAATGAAACTTAACTTCTATTCAATAAAGAAATCTGTTGAAACAGTAAAATACAAAATGAAACAATCTTGCTCGAATGGTGGTAGTTGAAACTGTAAAATGCAAAATGAAACAATCTTTCTCAAATGGTGGTAGCTAATCTCTAAGAAGAGATGTGCCGGCTACGCGCATTCGCTTGAGAACATTACAATGAGGCCTCCAGGCCTTTTTAGCATCAATAAGTAATCATAAAACCCTAGACATCCAAAAACCTAACCCTAGGAGATGAAGCTCCAAAAGTCACATGGGCCCCAATAGGGTAAGTTGGTACATCAACTTCCCAGGGTCGTAACTTTTGCATACGATCTCTGTTTAGGCGCACGATAGCCCGTTGGAAAGTTCTATATGAGGACTACACATTTTTCTGTCACACTCTAAATTTGTTTATAATGTGACTGTGGTGAGCCCAAAAAATGCTATTTAGGGACTCAAAACAACCCCAAAAGTTTAGGACCTGAAATGTTAGAAAACAAATTTCCAAGAGGAAAACTATATGTGAGCCAGTTGGAAGAGGTGGGTGGCCACTGATATCCACCTGGATCAAGAAAGGCCATATTGAGGCATCTTGTTGGGAGAATCAATCTACATTCCACAAGGCTAAGATTTTTCAGAGGAAAAATGGGAAGAACACTTCTCCAAGACAACCACAAACTCAGAGTCACATGGAGAAGAGGAGCATGCCAAGCAGTCCATGTAGCACCAAGAATGTTTTCCACCACTATAAGTTGAGTGGACATTGGGAAGAAAAGTATTGATGACTTCATTTGGAGCTTCACACGACAACCACACAACCAAGAGAAGGGTGTAGAGAGTGAAGTCTAAAGGAGATGAAGAGCTAGCCACATTTCCTACCGAAGGAACCAAATTTGTTCCAAGGAGTTATAGAATCACATCAGGTCAATGTCATCAATGATGTGGACAACAAGTTGATGCCAACATCAAGGGTAGCCAAAATCCAATTGTTGCTTTTGATATTGCAATAGAAAAATCCATTTTTGGAGATGTGCTACAAATTGGTGCATAGAGGTCAATGACCTTAGGGGTTCCTTGGAAATCCATGGAAATTGACAAAGCAAATAGAATGTCAAATAACCCATGTTTCACCAAGTTGTTTACTAGCTATTTCTTATACTAGCAAAAACTTGAGGCATTCTTTCATCCTCAAAGACCATAGCCATTGATGTCACCTATAGCCACATATTGCATGATTGGTCAACTATTGTGAGAAGAAGAAGGTGCTATGATTGCACATGAATACTGTGATTCAATTGACACTGCTATAGAAAATTGTTTCTATGTCGGGAATTAATTGATCCTAGCATAAGAGGGCATACCACACTTCCTCTTCTAGATTTTATACATGATGGCATATGCTTGTTGGGATCCCACTGAACAAGGGAAGACTATAATTCAGTTTGTCTTCCATTAGATGCCAAGATGCAATGTATCCAAGTTTGGGAATAAAAGGGACTTGCATCCTCAAGTGGGAGTGAATTTTGATTGAAGAGTTAAGATATGAAGATTGCTCGGAGCAGAGAATCAATGAGAAGATTTTTGCACTGTAAAAACAAGTGGATCCAATGACTAGGGCTAGTAGCCAAAGCTAGAGATGAAGTAAGAGTTGTATCCAAGAGCCAGAATTGAAAGCCATCTTCTAGAGAAGTATATTGAATCCATATTGATTTAGAGTTCAGTTTCCTAGAAGCTTTTGGAGACCAAAAATCCTCTCAATGGGGAGGTGTGATCTGAAATGGATATGAACAAGACAAATGGCTGTAATATTCAGAACTTAAGTGAAATTTTACAATTAATGAAGGTTAAATAAAAGAAAAGGACAATGCAAGTTTTAAAAATAATTAATGAAAATAAAAGAAAAAGAAAATGATAAAGAAAAAATGAAACTAGGAGAGAAGAGAGTTGAGAATGAGAAATGGAAGGTCAGGTCTTTAGGCCTTCCCATTACCCCCATCTGTAATATCCCAAGGCCGAGCCCCAGTTGTAATTATGAATGTAATGATGTTTATAGGCTGGTGAGCCAAGTAATTATAAGTTGGTAGACTTATGTGTTATTAGGCCAGAGAGCCTAGATGTTAAGGCCAATGGGCTTGATTTTGTATATGTAATTATGTAGATAATTAATATAAGTACATCGTTGCATGTAGACCAACCACGAAGAAAGAGTTACAGGGGACTAAATTCCACTTGGTTGGGCAAGGGAGGAGGCTAAGATATTGAGGAAAAAGGGCTAAGCTTAAGAGCCTAATAGAATAATATATTATTATTATAAAAGATGTAAAGAGGATATTAATTTATCCTAAGTTCCTTTAGGGAGAGGAACAAGTTACAAGTGGGGGGAATGTGCTCCTAGAGAGAGCCAAGTGTCATCCAAAACACATGCAGATTTAGGGGGGGGGGTGTTCTCACCATTCTCTCAAGATTCTCACCATTCGAACCAGGCTAGCCATCCATTACCTCGATCGACCAGTGCACCCAATAAGCACATACTAACCCCGAAATGTCATTGTGGAATTATTGAAACACCCCAAACCTCTGTGTAACAAGACGAATTGTTACTCTCACTTCACCTGTACCCTCGGGTTTGCCTGCATTTTGTCCTGATAGTACCATTCCCCCACGCCCAATTTTTGTTACTTCCATCACCATGCCTGTGTGTTGAGGAGCAGGAGTGAAGAAGCGGGTTGTCAGGCCCGTGGATAGAAGAAGTAGGTTGTCAATCCTGTGAGAAAATCTCTCTAGGTGAGAGAGTTTGCTGAGGAAGTGAGTTATCCTGGAGGGAGTCCAGTAGCAACTACAAAGCTTTGATATTTCTTGATTTGACCTGTTGCTGAAGCCCCAAAAAGGGAGGTGTAGCAGCCGATGGGTTGTGTGACAGTGAAGGTGTACACTCTTAGGGTGGGATATGCATGTGGGGAATGGGAGTCTGTGAGTTGTGGGCGTAAGTGGATCCTTGGAGGAAATCCTTCCTATTGTACCATGCAACTTCTTGTTGTCCCTGCCTAGACTAGGAATCCCTTTCTCGGTGGAGCTTAGTCCTAGCTTGAGGGTGACCCTCTGTTGAGAGTGATGAGAAGCGTGGTCTAAGGTTGGGAGGTTTTTGGAAGGTCTGCACGTAGTTGGTGTACTTCAATTAAAATATAAGTACCAATCCTCTGTTCATTTACATGTTGTGTATTTGTACATGCTATAATGATGAGCATTGCTTGTATATGTTGTTATATTTATGGGTTTGCCTGTGAATATTATATGTATGTTTTTACTATTATTTCTGGATTATGTTGTGTGATAGCAGGATGTAAATCATCTGTAATTTGTATGTGTTATTGTCACTTCTGCATTAATCTATGTATGAACACAATGTTTATGTCTAGTTAAAAATTGCATTGATATATATATATATATATATATATATATATA
>JZKD02S2405051.1:27157-41281 GCA_000966675.3 Picea glauca | reverse complement strand
ATATATATATATATATATATATATATATATATATATATCAATGCAATTGATAGTTTTCTGGATTGGCATTGCCCGACTTGTTGGGTGGTCGTGGACGTTACACCGTCTCTACATATATCTCATTGTAATTAGACTCGCAAAGGCATTTTGGCTAGTGAGGAGGTGAGGATGTATAAGAGGACCAATGCAAATTATGAATAGCCATAGGGCCATGAGTTGCATAGTAATTGGAGATTGCCAAAATGAACATTGAGTGACCATTTGAAGCTACTTTTCCCATTTGGGTTTCCAGGGTAAATATTGTGTATTGTGTGGTGAATTTATTTGTACTCCGTTAAATTTTTTGTATGATTTATCGATGCTTTAATCTATGTTTAATATGTTGGACATTGTTGGATTAATGGTTCTAAGGATGAATTTCCAACTATAGTTCTATTATTTCGCTTAGGATTTCATTCTCCACTAGTATTTAATGAAAGCCAACTCTATATTACCCACTATTCATCTTACTCCAAAATTTGAAAGCAAAGGTTGTCATAGGGTGGGGGTGTGGGGATATATTAGAGAAAACATATTATGTGGGGGTATATATTAGAGAAAACAAATTATATGTTTTCTCTAATATATAACCCCACCCCATCCTCGTGAGGGTGGAGGTATATATTAGAGAAAACATATAATATGTTTTCTCTAATGTATACCCCCACCTCCACCCTAATTTTATGATGGTTCTAAGGATGAATTTCCAACTATAGTTCTATTATTTCACTTAGGATTTCATTTTCCACTGATATTTAATGAATGCCAACTCTATATTACCCACTATGCATCTTACTCCAAAATTCGAAATCAAAGGTTGTCATAAGATTATTGTTACAATTATCTAGAGTTTCTAAATTTAATTCCTACAGGCCAACACAATTCAATCTTTGAGATTGTTGGCATCATAACCTATATAGTGCTTGTGATATTACTTAAGGATATATGTTGCCAATTCTATTTCAGGAAGGTCGTACGATACTTCTGAGTTATCTTTGGGCTGCACAAACCTAGTATGTTGTCTTCATCTCCTCAAGGTTGTACGAATTGGTCGTTGGGAGTTGGATTCTATGCAAAGTGGAGAGTTTAATTGTTAAGGGAAAACATAACTATAAGACCATTCCTTCATCCCAATTGCTTGGCTCGTGGTTAAATATTTTGGCATCTTGTTTTTGTCTCCTCCCATGCACTTTTGAAGTCATTGCCATAGCTTCGTTATCCTTAGTTCAAGTCATTGGGCTTTTCTTGGTTTATCTCTTTTGGCATTTTTATAACTGTATCATTCACCATGTTTAATGAAGTATTATTGTATCTATTTACTTGCAAAAGCTTTGTATGAGACATCTCATCCACTTGGGAAGGTATCTTATATTTATTGATGGAAGCTCATTTATGACTTTCCATTTATTTGAGAAGAATATATATATATATATATATATATATATATTTCGAGTACAAGTTAACAATATAATGCAATGTTATTATTTGCATTTTAAGGTTGAAAACATTTATAAGAATTGTAGGAGATTGTAGAATTTTAATAGAATAATTATGTGTTTGTTGATTGATATATAAGTAGAGGTTTGTGTTTGATAGAGTGTAATCGTTTTCTAGCTATTGGAATACATTACCAAGCTAACAATAGGACCATCCTTTCAAGTTTGTTGGAGAATAGTGAGTAGACAATTTTTTCACATACAGAGTTTGGAGGGTGTCACTCAGTGGACACCTGAACATAGAGCATTCCAAACACGAAAGAGACAAGCCTTGAAGTAGAGAAACATAACCAATCTATGTATGCCTGCCTAGTGGTAAACAACAAAGAAACAAACTGAGAGTCATGATTCTTATTGGCATTGTCAAGTGTTTACTTGTGTATACACCCAAGAACATGCCATAAAATCAATCTTGAGAAAATATTGCAATGAACAAATACATTTCTACAAATGATCTATGTTGGTGAAGTAAGAGGGCTATAAGTCTCTCATTTACAGATCAATATCAAACCCATGTCTTGATTCAACAGAATAAATAGTAGTAGGGTATGGTTAAGAATATACAACTTGAGTGGGCCTAATGGTTAAGAATATGTGTTTCCTTCTAAGAGGTCACAAGTTAAAATCCAGAGGGGGGTAGGGTATGGATACCTCCGTAGACTTTACCAATCCAATTGTTGGGTGGAGGGGGGTCCCTTGTCCCAAAAATAAGGGTGTCTCATACACCAATTTGGTGTCTGGCTTGGCTGTGACCTTAATGTTTATTTTATGGGTAGAGGTTAATTATAACTCGTAATAAAATAAACACAATCATTTACAATGTTTTGCTGAAATATTTTGATTTGAATACGATATATTGATTCTATGATTATTTGTTCGGTTGTGGTTATATTGATTCTATGATTATTTGATGGGTTGTGGTTTAGCGATAATTAGGAGTGTGAGATATGACTATCAATATTATTGATCTATCATTCAAGTACATTATTGTAGTGATATTTTTTTTTGTAAGTGAGTGTGAGTATTTGTATTACCAAGAAAGGCTAATATACAAAAAACGGAACTCCCTGGTCTGCCAAAAAGGAAGCCAGCCTAGGGGTTCCGGAGTTGCATTCTTTGAGATATCATAGGGGTATATATGGACCGCTATATTGGGAAACCGATCCAGTACCGTCATATTCAGTTTTGACAGGCTAACCATAACAAAACCAAAAAACTAAAGAAAAACACAAGACAACAATTAAGACTGGCCCAGTAATATTCCCTGATTAGTTGTTACCCAACGCTAGTCTAGGATTATGAGATTCTTCTTTCCTTCTTTCACCTTGTCCTTGCTTTCCTCCCACTGGGCCATCGTGTGGGTCTTCCTGATCCAGGTTGGTGCTCCATTCCCATTAGCAGGAGTAATGTCCATATGGTGGGCATAGCGCAAGTATAAGTGGAATTGGACAACCATTCGCTCCAACTTCTCCTTCTGATTCTTCTAGTCCTCTGCAATTCGTTTTGTACTAGCACCCAGGGTGCTGAGGCGACTTAGGTTTCTTTTAGTACTTTTTTTTGTGCCTTGTTACCCTTTCAGCTAGTAGCTTTATTTTCTGTGCTCACTTTGGATATTAACATCTTTGTCTGCCAGACCATCTCTATCGTCTTGTGGTAAAATGTTTCCCTAGACTGCGTGGTCCTTGGGTCCATTATCCAGTTCGCTTCCTCTCTCAGTTCCTCCCAGGATTTTCCTTTGCACTTGGCAATGATTTCCTTCCCCCATCTAGTGATGGTCGATCGACCCTTCGGTTCGACCAGCGCCTAGAAGGTGCCCTTGGCGTCTCAGGCTGCTTGCTCCATCCTTGAAATTTTCCTCTGGCTTATCGGATTTTCTTCCATCTGGGTGTTTCTTTTGACGTGCGCTTTCTTCATACGCACCATCTTGGATAGATTGTGGCAGTTCTTTCCCTAAATTCTCCTCCTTTTCCTATCTACCCAGGGGTTCTTTCTTGTCGGACCCTTGTTTTTATGATGGCTTCTGCTGCTGTGCTTTGTCCAACTGCCTCAATTCATAGTGTTTCACCTCTTATGGAAGTTCTCTTGCTGCGGGCTCATCCTTGCAATCATGGTGTGCCTGTAGAGGTGGTCCTTCCTGTCCTTTTTCCCTGTTACGGTATGTGTGACCATGACACTCCGTCCATTATTCCTGCACCGACCTTTGTCCCTACTCGTTGTGTAACCAACTTTTCTCTTCACCGTACCTGTTCTTGGAAGGGGTGTGATCTGACTGGTGCGTGGTAACAACTTTTGTCCTACGTCACTCCCAGCCTGCTAAGTCCCTTTTGTACTTTCCCTTGCCTTAACCTTGCACTTCTTTCTACTGATGTGACCTTGAGGTCGTACCTCCATTTGGTGTGTGTTCAGATCTCGCATTGTCACTTGAAATTGGGTGTTGGCCATGAAGATTCTGCCTGGATTCGTCGTGTCCTCCTATTGGCCTAGCATCACTCCTCTCGGTGTGACCTTCCGTACTTAATCTTTCATCATGGTCTTTTGTCGCTAGTTATGTGCAATCTGTTCTGAATTGACCATTTGGGATGTTGCTCCAGGTGGTGTCTAACTCTAATTCTTCCTTGCTAACCCCTTCATTAGCGATTCTATCCGCTAGGCCATTTGCTAACCTATGTACCGAATGCAACTCCACTGTGTTCATTTTTTGCAAGTGCTCCTGGATTTTTTGTAGGGAGTGTGCTAAGCACCAGTGTCCCTGAACTTTGCCCCCTCTAGTGCCATTTTGGATTCTCTTCACTGTGTTGATTACTAGAGTAGAGTCGCCTTCCACGATTGTGTTTGTCATCCTTTCTCGGCTTAGGATCTCAAGTCCTATCTCCAGGGCTCCGAATTCCGCGACGTTTTTAGTTGACTTTCCCATGCTATTGGCGTACAACTGGATTATGTTGCTGCCACTATCCATGATAACCCAACCCATTCTTGTCATGCCTGGGTTTCCTTTTTCTGCCCCGTCAAAATTCAACTTGAGTGACCCTGCTAGAGGGGGGTTCCAGTTGCACTCACCTAGTTGGAGTTGTGGTGTTCGTCGCCCTGTTTGGGTACAGTTGCGCCCGTCTTATAGGTGAAAAACTTCTAGGACTCTAGAGTCCCATCCTGTAAGTTGCGCATTCCCATTCTGGTAGTTGTGGCTCTGCACCGTTTCTCTTGTCATGGAGATTATTTTTTCTTTGATTTTCCATTCCGGAAGGCTTTCATTCTTGAAGATGCGCCAATTTCTTTCTTTCCATATTGTCCATATGATCATCCCTCGAATGAGAGTCTAGCATAGATTCACCTCTTCATTTTCACTGTAACTCTCCTGCCAATTATTAATGGTTGCGCAGATGTTACCTCAAGTCTTATTGGACTGTCGAAAAATACCTGCCGCCTAGTCCTAGATCTCTGTTGTGTAACTACAGTCATCGAGGAGATGATTTGTTGTTTCCGCCTTGGTTTGGCAGAGGTGGCACCATGACGGACCTATGAAGCCCCTTTTTCTTAAGTTTTCCTAGGTTAGAATTCGGTTGTGAAGTACTAATCATTTGAAGATTTTTATTTTTGGCCACTAGGGGCTACTCTAGAGATTATCCCATTGTTGCGCTAGATCTTCTTGGTCTTGTTCGTCGATATAATGTCGAACTTCCTTCAAATTGAATTCCCCACCATTTTTTCGAGCCCATCTTAATTGATCTTCTTCATCTGAGACTACAATTTTCCTTTTCCTCATTTCCTCCTCCACCTCTTTCGCAATGGTTGTGGTCTGATCGTTAGTTTGGGAGTTGAAATTATCCCAGATTCTCCATCTGTTTCGATCTGTTGCTTGCTTCCAACAGTGGTGGATGTTGGTTTTTCCTTGCGTGATCATGTCCTATTGGAGTTCCTCCTTGTCCAGATTTCCCATCTTGGGTTCTTGTTGCCAAACATCCTCCTAGAATCTAGCTGTTTTACCATTCCTTACTTCCCAGAAACTGTGTCTGGAGCCAGGTCTTGTTGCGCCAGGATAGGTTCCAAATTGTTGATCCCTCCCTGGTGCCCATAAAATGAATTCGGTCTTGGTCGGTTATGTCCGGGGCATACTTGGCCTTCCAGAGGGTTGCCCGAGGTAGAAGTTTCTTTAACCCATCGCCACCATAGTTTCGCCCCATAGGCTTCGTTGGTTACTTGTGGATCTTTTAAACCCATTCCTCCTTTGCATTTTGGCTTGCAAACCTTCTCCCAAGCTACCAGGGCCCATTTTTTCTTAGTTTCCTCTCCTCGCCATAGGAAGTCTCTTTGGATGGTCCTTATTTTTTGTAGTATCCCTTTAGGGGCAGGAAATACCAACATCATGTAAGCTAGAATTGCTTGCAGAACCGACTTGGTCACTACTAGTCTCCCCTCTAGGTTGAGGGATCTATACGTCTAGTTTTTCACCCTATCTTGTAGCTTATTGATCACTCCTTCCCAGATTTCCATTTTGTAAACTTTGTCCATCATGGGGATGCCCAAGTATTTAGTTGGGAGAGTTTTGTGCTCAAAGCCCAAAATATTTTCCAGGTTCCGTTGCATAGCAGGGTTGGTGTTGAAAAAATAGATCATCGATTTGGAATGGTTGATCTCAGCTCCCGAGGCTTCCCCAAACTCTTCTAAGATCCTTTTGAAAGTTTTGCTTCCTTGACCATGGGTATGCCATGGAGTAAGGTATCATCCACAAATTGTTGGTGTGTGGAAGTAGGGCAATTTTCGAAAGGTTTGATGCCTGTAATTTCTCCTACTGTTGTTGCGCTTTTAATGCTTCGATTGAGACCTTCCATCATCAAGATGAACAGGAAGGGGGATAGCGGGTCTCCTTGTCTGATGCCCCTAGTAGGCCAGAAGGGCTTGGTTGGGGATCCATTTATCAGGAGCGAGAAACTTGTCGTTGAGACTAGGCTAATAATCTAGCTGATCCAGTGTTGGGAGAAACCAAAAGCTTCCAGAGTCTTAACCATGTAGTGCCAGCTTATTTTGTCATAGGATTTTTCTAGGTCTAGTTGTATTATCATCCTCCCTCTCCTTTGGATTTTCAAGGTGTGAATTAGCTCATGAGAATGGATGATGTTGTCCATGATTTGTCGACCTTCCACAAAACCCACCTGTTCTTGGGAAATCAGTGTGGGTAGGAGGGGTTTCAATCTATTGGCTATAAATTTAGAGATTATCTTGTAAACCACATTGCATAATGCTATGGGTCTGTATCGGTCAAAGGTCCTTGCTTCATGTTCTTTGGGGATTAGAGTAATGATTGTGGTGTTTAACGCTTTTAGGATGGAGACTGACTGCCTAGAGTCCTCCACCACCCTATACACATCGTGTTTGACCACTTCCCAACAGGCTTTGAATAATTCCACTGTGAAACCATCTGGTCCCGGGGCTTTCCCGTAGGGCATCTCCTGGATTACTTGATCAATTTCCTCCTTAGCTATGGGTTTGTTTAGGTTGTTATTATGTTCCTCGGTGATTAGTTTGGGGATGTGATGCGTAATCCTCTGAATGGCCTCTAACCGGTCTTTGTTGGGTTCCTGGGTTATCCCATGGAAGTGGCTTACCAAATTATTATTTATCTCCTTGTGGGATTCTCGCTCGATCCCATCCAGATCCTTAATTTTCAGGATTTTGTTGTAAACTCTTCTGGCAATGGTTGTTCTATGGAAAAACTTGGTGTTCCTCTCTCCTTCCTTTAGCCATCTGATTCAGGATTTTTGGCGCCATAGAATTTCTTCCTGCTAGCATCTTCCTTCCCATTCCTGGGTCATTTGGATCTCTTCCTTTTTTCGTTCCTCTGTGTAGCCCTCCGCTATGCACACTTCTTGGAGTTTTCTCATTCTGTATTCAATATTTTCCTTCTCTTGGTTTATATTGCCAAAGATTTCCTTGTTCCACTCCCTAAGCTTATATTTGATGTACTTTAGTTTCTTATAGAGTTTGAACATCCGTGTACCTTGCTCTGGTTGTTCCTCCCACCACCACTGGTTGATGTTCTCCTTGAAGGTGGGATGTTCAATCCATAATTTCTCAAATCTGAACGATCTATTCTTTGGGGTGGTTGGGAAGTCTGCTTCCAATTGGACTGACAAATGATCAGAACCTCCCCAAGGAAGAATGTTGCAATCTAAAGTTAACCCCTGCATAATGATGGACTGCAACACCAAGAATCTGTCCAGTGTTGTTGCAACCTGATGTTGATTTATCCGTTTATTGTTCCAAGTGAAGTGTTCGTTATTGGTTCTGATGTCCACCATCTCCATTGTTTCAATGAATGTTGAGAAATATTCCGCATCTCTATCCAACCTCTCGGTGCCTCCTTTTTTTCCGCAAGTGATGTGATGATGTTGAAGTCTCCTGCCAGGATCCAGTGGAGGTTGCTGGAGTGGGTTTTTAGGTCGTCTAGGTCTAGAAGCATTCTTCTCTTTTCCTCTAGCATCTGGGGTCCATACATGTTAGTGCATAGGATCATCTCCGTATTCCCAATGATTTGCATGTTAACCGACAATGTGTGCCTAGTAGCCTCGGCCGCTATTAGGTTCATCACTTGTGGGTTCCACAATGTGAGGATCCCTCCCGCCATATGATGTCCTTCGACAACCTCCATCTTGTACTTGCTCCAATGTTTTTTCCCGGTTGTTTCCATTCTGTCTACACTGCATTTTGTCTCTTAGATGAAACAGAGGTCCGGTTGTTCCTTCCTAAGTCGATTTCTAAGAATTCTCTGCTTTCGTGGGTTATTTAGGCATCTTATATTCCATGTTATAATCTTCATTTAAACATGTGGGGAGGAGTTGGGAAAGAGATTTTTTTATCTTACCTGAGTTTATCAATAGAGCTCCTAGTTCCTGGAGAGCTACGCTATTTGATTTCCTACCTTTTTTCCTTCTCGTCTGCTTGGGTGAGAGTTGTGGTTGTCCTTCGCCTGCTTTGCCTCCTAAGTGTCCTATCTCCCCGTGTGCGCGCTTGAGCCCTCTGGATTTGGCTTCCTCCCTTAGGAGAAACAAGTATTGGATGTGTTTTAGTTGCTCTGCTGGTACATTGTCAACGCCCTGCCTTTTCCATTTCTCCAGTATGTTTGGGAGGTCGATCCCTACCCTTTCCACGATGTCTCTAAGATCAGGGTCTTCTGTTCCTACCTCACTTGGAGTTATTTCCGCGTTGTCATCTGCCTCCTGCATAGGGGTGGGGGTATCTCTAGTTTCTCTGTCAAGAGTAGTTGCACTACCCCCCTGTCCCATCCCCTTTCTTGGGTTATTTGTATCCTCATTGGTAGTTTGTTCCCTGGCTTCTTTAGCTTTTGTTTTTTCCTTTCCTCCTTCCTCCTCTCTGTTGGTCTCGTCCCGTCCTTCTGCTTTATTCCTAGCCTCCAAGTTGCTCCCTGTTGGGGTTTTACTTTGTTTCTTGTTAGCTCTGTTCTTGTGGTTTGGTTTTATAAACCCATCTTTGTCCTGCTATAGTTTGGTGTTCTCCGCTTCTTGTTTTTTGATGATCGGGCATTCTCTGATTAGGTGCCCATGTTCGTGGCATCTCCAACATATGAAGGGGATCTTCTCATAGTCAATGTTTTGTATCCATTCCTCATCCCTGAATTCCAAGCTTATGGCTTCTGGGAGTGCCCCCAACACATCCATCTCTATGCAGATTCTTGCGTAGGAGGTGTACCGTCCTTTTAGGGTTGCTCCTGATGTCTTCGCATATTTTCCCAGTTTGTTCCCTATTGMTTCAAAGGTGGAGGGTAACCAATAATCTAACGACAACGAGTAAAGTCTCAGCCATACAGGCACATTTTTGAAGGTTTATTTTTCTGGGGAGAAGTTTTCCTTCCATGGTTGCATGCACAGTCCCGCTGAGGCGTGGAAGTATGCCCCCCCCTCAAAGATCTTATCCCTATCTTCCAGGTTCATAAAAACTGCTATAAAGAATCCTTTCGAGCCGAGGTGGAGAGCCACTTCTCTGCTTGGCTTCCATTGATATTTAATCCAGTTGCGCAACGTTCTTTCTGTTGGCCACAACCCCATAAACTTGCATATTAGTGCATGTGTCTTCATCTGGTCCCTGTAGAGTTGCGTTTGCGGATCATCCAATATTACCTTGGGTATCATTGTTGTCTTTGGTTTGCATGTGTTGCGCCCTTCAGCCCCATTGGGGTTCATTGTTTCTTGCGCCACATTCCGAGGTTCTCTGGTTTCTTCCCCCATGTCGTCGCCTTTCCTCTGGTTACTTTCCTGACTCTTTTTCATTTCCGATCTCGAGGTGCTTGTGATTGGTGCCTTGAAAACTTTGCCTCGTGGGCCTTTCCCTCTGTCTACTACTACCTGCTTGTATGAGGGGGTTCCATTACTGCCTCCCTTGGCACTCATGTTGTCCTCTGTTGTGTCCGCTTCTACCAAACCCTACCTTGCAGTTGCTCCGATCGATTTCCTTATATTATTGTAGTGATATTAACCTAGTAGAAAAAACTTATTTTTAAGCTTACCCAAATTCCCATGTGAAGAAAAAAAACTAAACTTCTTTTAATATTCCCAAAATAGTATGTCATTATAAAATTTGAAAATAAATATTAAAGGAAAACATATTAATCAACTACTTAAGGAAGAAACCTCTTCAAGAAGAGGTTAAATTACAACCAAGAATAATATCTAGTATCATATATGGTTTTATGATAAAATGTTATTCGAAAACACATGATCCCTATAAAAATTGCTTTACTAATAACCATAGAAGATAAGGAGATGATGACCATATAAGATAAGAGAACAGAGAGACATTCGACGAAGGTGAAAGTCTACCAATATAAACCACTGACCGAATTATTTTAGGTGAAGTGTACGCATTCATAAATAGCAACCAAAAATCACTCTCCTCTTAACAATAAAATTAACAAAGTGCAACTAGCCTAGTCTATGAAGAGTGGTAAGCGAAGTCCAAACGATGGCGGAGAGGGAGGTGGCAACTAGGTCACCCACGAAGAAGTGCAGGAGAACACGCTCCTTGAAACAACTCGTGGCAAGTTTCAGTTGGGTGAAGCCACCGACCATAACTTTAGTCGGTGGACTTCAACGCTTAGATTTGCTAACCTAATTTTCGCTTGAGCACATATTATATAGAATTAAATTAATTAATTTATTTTGAAAAAGGAGCCATCTCTTTAATGGTTGTGTAAATTTGACTGTAAAATAGAAAAATAAAAGAAATATACGCGGCTGAGGTTATAAATCATTTAAAAATGGTTAGACGAAAAAAAGTTAGATAGAGGTTAGGTTCTTTCTCCATGTTTTTTTTTTTCATGGCCATAAAAACGTAAAGTTAGCTCGATACATGAAATAATGGAATCATTTTCTAATATAAATTTTAAGTTTTGAAATATAAATTCATCTTCACCCAATTTTGGTATAATAGTATTGTTATACAAATTAATATACATAATATTAGTTGATTTGTTAACACACTTTATAGGTTTGTGTTCATCATAAAGTTCATTCTATACATACACCCAAGTTGTTTATGACTTTTGCCTTTCATGGAGATCCATCTACTATGTGGTGAGGAGCACTAAGCACTTATGCCATTAGCATATGAACTTCCTTCATTAATCTTGGTATTTTCGTGAGAGATGTTTTGGATCATCACCCCATTGGGAGACCACTTAAGACCACTTCTTTTAAGGTGGGAATTTTATAGGAACTTATAACTCTTAACTTTTTGAACTAGTGAAAATAATATACATCTACATTGTTAACTTTTTGAACTAGTGAAAACAATACACATTTACATTGTTTGAAGGAAGGCATGTTTGTGTAGTGAGTCTTTAAATGACCATAACAATGACAATACTTACATCTAAATGGTGCCTAACATAGTTCAAGATTTGTGTATAGGACCATGCCCCTGCTACAATCTCAACCTTGTCTGGAAGACCTTAGCCCAAATCCATCTCGACCAATATTTGAGCTATTGTCCTCACCACTAAAATATTTCATTCTTCATTGAACCCTAGAAAAACATCTATGCAATTGCTAATTTATTTTAACATTTTGAACCAATATGTTATCACATTCATTCATAACAAGGGATTTTAAATTGTGAAAAATAAAGTCAATATCTTGTTGGTATTGGAGGGGGGATTGATCCGAAAATCCATTGACTGATTTGAAAATAATTTAAGTATAAATTGCCTTAACTTAAATCATAAAGTTTAAAAGCATAATTGAAAGTTTAATTGAAGAAATGAACAAAAAAATCAAAGACAAAAGACAAAAGCAAGTTGATAACAGAGTTCACCCATCTTGGGCTACATCTCTGGACCCACTTCAACCACACAATCGCTCCATTAATATAATGCTAAACACTCCAACTGTTTTATTACATTACAATGGATCTCCAATCTTCCATAACATGTCTTCACAAGCTCCAAAAAGACTGTAGAGTTGTTGGAAATCAATTCCCACTCTCTTCCTACACTAAAAAAGGCTTGAAAATGCTTGGTCCTTCAATTATATAGGAAAATACTTCTGCATAATAATAAATTCCTAGCAAAAGCCTTTCAAAACCATAGTGTCTAACACAATGGCAAAGAGTGTTGGTTATAATAGTGGAGGTCATGGGTTCAATCCTGTGTCTGTTGGGATTTCAGACCATACAAATATTTGCAGTTCAAATGATATTTTACCCACACGCCAATATAAGAAATAGTGTAAGTGCATTGGTTAAAACAATGGGTTTGTTTGGCAGAGGTCGCGGGGTCAAATTTGCTCACCGTCCACTTTTGGGCTTATGGATAAACATACACTTTAAATAAAATATTCTCACTATCCATAGCAAGATTCACCGGTGGCCCAATGGTAAGTCGTTGGGTTTTTGCCAATGAAGTCAGGGGTTCGAATTGCCTACCCGACACTTCTGGGGTAGATAAGGCCATTTTGGTCAAAATGGAGTTGCCACATGACAGCTTATGATTGGTCCACGTGGTGGCCACGTAACCTATATAGTCAACCTTCCAATTAGCACCATGCCAACATCTGTACAACCCAGTCAGTATGCCACATCAGTATGCGTACAGACCAGTCAACATCTATATAGTCTAGTCAACACGCCACATCAACATCTGTATGGTCTAGTCAGCACACCATGTTAACATCTATACTACCACATTTCATGTCCACACTTCCATATGTCACATATGTACTTACATGTGTCATGTTTGTACTACCACGTGTCAGTCCCTGGTGATGCCACGTGTCAACCCTGTCAGTCTTTTTTGCATGTTTGGCAAAACTTCAAAACGTCATAACTTTCTCATACAACATCCATTTAAGCCCGTTCAAGTTGTTTTGGAAATATCTTGTCAAGTCTTCGACATGTATACATTTACATTATAATTAAACACCATCATTTTTGCTTTGTTTTAGAGATCCTCCTAGATCAAACCTCCCCACAAAAAGAAACTTTTGGTTCGCCAAAAGTCTACATACATGGTTTGACTTGTCTCTCTGATTTGTACTCTTTCAAAATAATAAAAACATTATGTTACATATAATTGATGTTATAACATGTCATCACTTGTACAATTTTAACATAGTTACCACCTTAACGAGAACTCTATAGAGTTTTCATTTTTGGGGGGGTCCAGTTTTTTACCCCGTTTTTAAAAATAGTGCTGTTGGTAGCACCCCCTCCCCTTTTTAGGTGATTTTTTGATATTTTAAATTTTCTAATACATAAGGTTTCCACTTTTTTTTAAATGCTTGTTTTTTCATTTATTTTCAAATTGTTCAATTTTTTTTCTCAACAATGTTTTTTCATCTATTTCCAAACTTTTCTATTTTTTTTTTATTCAATGGTGTTTTTAATCATATTTTCATGCTTCACCCAATGTTAAAAATGTTGTACACCATTTTTTTTTAAAATTAAGATTTTTCATATAATTATGTGTCCTTAATTAATTTATGGTTCCATATTTTTTAAATATAGTGGAAAATATCATTTTTAACACATTTTTTTTACCTTTACTTCAATACATAGAAAATAATTGTAGTTAAATAACATTGTTTTTAAATATTTAGCAAAAAAATATAATTCATTTTTTTATCAATTAAAAAAAAAACATTTTAAAAACAAATTTATATTTAAAAAAACCATTAAAGAAAAACCTAAAAAACTAAAGAGGAGAAGAAAACCATATTTTATATATATATATGGAAAATGAGAAAAAGTTAAGAAAAAGGTAAAAAAAATGATAACCCAAAAAAACTTAAAAAAAAACTTTAAAAAGGGGGAAAAAACCTCAAAAATTAAAAACATATATACAAAAACCCAAATTAAAAAACCTAAAATAAAAATTTTACTACAAAATTTAAAAAAAATTAACAAAAATAAGTTAAAAAATCTTAAAATTACAGAAAAAAAAAAAAAAAATTATATAAAAAAAGCCAAATTAACTATTGGGGAATCATGGAAGAAACCATTTTGCAGAATAAAGATACTATTAAAAAAAAGTCAAATCAAAATTTAAGGAAAAAATGTGGTGTGATAAAGAGTTAGAGGAAAAAAG
>JZKD02S2405040.1:0-14617 GCA_000966675.3 Picea glauca | reverse complement strand
TCTCTCTCTTTCTCTCTCTCCCCATCCCTCCCTCATCCCCCATTTTATCCCCATTTTGTGGATAACTAAGGAGCTTATGTCTCGAGGCCCTCAAGTTGCATATATGGAATGTTGAAAGACTACATGACCAACAATACCCTTTTTCATAGATGGAAAACCCACTCACCACCACATATGGTCGTAGGTTTGCAGATGGAATCCACTACACCAACTGGCTTCCGAAAGGCAGTGGGCCTTTCTCCATGAGGTACAAGTCAGTATTATGGTGAGCATCATTTCAATATTTAAGCCATTTGATTATGTTGCATCTTAGAGTGCTCTAGATTTTATGATATGTGCTTGGGCATTATGCCTTTTTCCCTGCTTCACCTTGGTGGTTGACATTGTGCCCTAGTAAGTGGTTTTCCTTGGGAATGGGTTTGCTTTTGGGAACTCCTTTAATGAGCCATCGTACCATTCCTAACCATACTTACCACTTTCCATCATTGTTCCCCTCCATTTCCTTATCTCTTGGGATTTTATGGTGTATTGACCCAAGAAGGGGTTGTCCCTCATTATATAGGAAGAAGGGGTTGAAGTCTCAGAGGGGTTGTGTTGGGTAAAAGATAAAATCCTTGTATAAACCTTCCAGATGATTTTCCCATGGATCAACCAAGAAAGCAATGAAACACTTATCTTTGAGTAAAGGGGGCCCATAATATATTAAGAATGCTTAAAAGGTTAGTTGAAGGATATGCGGTCTCATCACGAGCCAACCTATCACGTCCATGAATATCTAGTGGTATGAAATTACCATCATCTGGTCACCAAACCATGGTAATGGCTCTCAGTTGCATGGCTGAGAGAAATGGGGTCTCATTACGAGCCAACCTTCTCATTTCCACTAGGTTTTTGTGGGTGACATTACCATCATCTAGTCACCACACCAAGGAAGTGAGTTTCAATCTCTCCTTATGCTATATTGAAAGAAAATACAAATAAATAAAGATAAAAGGCAATTGATAGACTTGGAAAAAATGCGTTGCAGACGAAGGTACCACACACCCTCTACAAAGGCACCCATGAATGAGACACTACGACCCCTTATATGTCATGAGCCCTATGCCCATTGAGCCCTATGTCATGAGACCTATTCCCATTGAGATACTACAACCCCTTGTATGTTAGGATCTAGGTGGGAAGTATATGGCCATACAACCCCACCATAGTCTTCATCATTTTATGCTTCATCTCATTGATTATACAAGGGTTTTCTAAGAGAAGTATAAGGGCATACACACTCTTAGCTTAAACCCTAGCTAGAGAAACTTGCCTTGGGAAGTAAACGAGATTACACCTCCAAGGAGGTAGATTCTATATATATTTTTTTATTTGAATCCATTAACCCAATAGTAAATACGCTATTCATATTTTTTTGCATTGGAGATATAAAATCATTACCTTTGGAAACACAATTTTTGATCTTTTGAAAGGTTTCTTGCTTGAATTTGATTTGCCTCATTGAGAGGAGTCTTCCCCTACTAGGGCGTCCCCTTTCTCCCATTACTTTGATTGTTGTTAAAAAACCTAATCTACAACCATTAGTTTTGATTTAACCTAGATAAACTACTAGCCATAACTCCTAAACTAACCCTAGACTAGCTTCTAAATTTTGCTCAATTACTCTACTAACTAGGGCACACCTTTTTGGATAGTTCTTAGAAATTTTCCATGGTTGATTTTTATTCTACATGCCATTGAATGATACATCCATAAGGCTGAAATTTTATGTAGAAAACACATGTTTACAACAACCATCTTCTCTTGCTTCTTAAGTGCCATCTTTTAGTCTATATTCATTGCTAATATTGATGCTGATTTACATAACTAGTTTAGATGTTTGTATGTTGATGTAGATGTTTTAATTGCTGATATAAATTTTCATCCAATGCTGCAAATTAGGGACAAAAAGATTATTTTGGTGATCCAACTAACATATATCATTGCAAAGTGTATTTTCTTGTGTCTCAGGAAGGTATTTCACCATTTGCAGGTTACTCAACATACTTGGAAACCCTTGGAACTTATCAATGATTCATTCCACATATTTCACTCCACTTAGAATTGAACTCTAGGGGCTTCACTTCCTTTTCTTTCCATCCCCATATCAATCCCCCTAGGGTCATCAGGATCGCCTCTCTAGAGTGACCTAGTCATCCCAACCTACAACTTGCGTTATAACATTTTTCCACTGTTGCTGGGGATGATTTTGAATCCTCTTCAGAACCCTAATGAAACTTTGGCAAGTTATCTCAAATCCTTTCCATTAGCTTTCCTGGCGACTCCACCCAAGGGACGTTACCTTTCCACCCTTCTTGATGAGCTCATTTTTAAGCTCATCTAGCGACTCCACCTTCCCAGAACGCACTTTTCCTTTATCCTTTTCCATCCTTTGGTGAGCCTTTAGCTCATCTGGCGACTCCATTGAGGTATTACCCTAAGTAATGGAACCATGGACTCACATGACTTACCATGGGAATTCCATAAGGTTTATCCCTCCCTTGATGTTCAGGATATTCCTGGATATCCAAATCATTGCTCCCCAGAGTGGAGGGCAAGTTGCCCCAAATTTGACGGTGATCCAACTCTAGAAATCACCCATGTCATGAATTATATGAAGTATGCTTTGAGATTAAATGTGCTACATGAAAATGTGCTAATGAAAATTTTCGTGTCTTCACCAGAATCAAGTCAAAAGGATTGGTTTGCACACTCATGTGATCCAAAGAGTATCCATTCTTCTACAAATCTCATTGAAGAATTTATCAGGAAATATCTGCCAGCTACTCAAAGTTTGCAAGATTATTTCCAAGAGCTCAAACACACTCTTTGTAGAGAAGGTTTTCCAATCAATGAGGAGACAATAGATGAAGAAAATCTTGAAGAAGATCCTGATGAAGAAAATCCGGAAGAGGCATATGATGAAGATGAAGTATCTTCTCTTCCACTTGATGAGGACATCCAAACCTCTACTCCTTGTTGGCACAGGGGCAGACCCAAGGTTCAATGCTAAAGAGCGCACCAACAAATCCCCAACTACTGTCCCTTTCGGCAACACCTGCGAAGCAGATGAAATCTCACCCGAGGTAGAGGCAAGGGTGGTTGCAATAATTAGGTGTTTGCAACCTTAGCTGGGACACAGATTTGTGATTCTAACACTTAATAAATCACTTAGCACTGTTGGTTCTTTAATATGCAGTCAATATCCACTTCACTGATAACACAGGGCTTCACAACATTCACTATGAACTAGAATATTCAAGCACTTAGCATCAATAGGTTATTCAGATATAACAGATCAAGCACTTAGCATATACACATGGATCATATCTAACATTCTACACACCATAATCACTGAGCATAAACATATATATTAGGACTTTCTACTCCTCTCAAGCACTTAGCAAATAATCACATCAATGCATCAGAACAAGGCACAAAGTAGACAACACCGTATTTACGTGGTTCACCCCCACCCTCGGGATACGTCCACCAACTCTTATTCTTTATTAGTGTCTTCAATAGGTTATAACACAGATCCACCAAAACCCTATTGCACACAGGACAAAAGATCTGCGCAGCTTGCTAGATCCTTCTTCCTTGCGTTACAACACAAAGCCTTTCCCAACTTTCTACAATGACTATCACTTAGCTCTGCAAGTCTCATATAGGCACAAAGCACTTACAGACCTTACTTTCACTTAGCATACATCACATAGATGCCGCTATTCGACTACTACTTTCTTGCCTATCCTTCTATTTATACAGACAAAAGTGGCCTAAGCATGGTTAAACCCATGGGCCAACATCCCTTTCCCATTACATATTCCCAAAACCCAAAAAGGGGCCCAAAAGTGGGTCGAGATTCCACAATCTCTGCTTCATTTGGCGCTCCATATTTGACAGGATGTCCAAGTCCCAAAAACAATCAAACATGACCAAGATTATCCCAAAACTTGGTCAAGGGCCAATAGGCCCCCAACACTCACCTGTGACTCGTCCTGAATCACTCTGGCTTGAGAAATTCTTCCTCAAATGCTTCGAGATTAGTTCTAGCTTCTTCGACCTCTTGTGTTGCGGTCTCTTGCTTGACAAACTCCAGATGAGTGCATCATTGACGGGTCTGTCTAGGCATTGTTCTGTTGAACTCACAACCTGTTTTAGCTCTACTCCTCGGCTCTCAACCTCTGTGAATAACTGACATGCCTTATCTTTCACTGGTTGAAGTCGTTGAGTCACGTCCATCACTTTGCTCTGGATCGTATGGATCTGTTCCTAGGTCGTGCACTGCTCATGAGATCTGTTCATTATTTCTACAGGTGATAGGGCCTTTATTTGTGTCTATAGATTTTCAGCTTCATACTTCACCTCCTGGAGTTGCAATTCCAATTTATATAACTCTAGGTTCTCGATGAAGTTCTCATATGTCTGGGAACTGTGACTACTCAATTGCTTGCACTCCAGGGCAAGAGCTTCCAGTTTGTCAACTGCGCTATAGGTCGTTATTTCTCTTTGGTCTTTGATCTCCTGTGGGGTCTCAGGAACTGCGCGAAGCTCTAGATCTGCAATGCGGCGATGTAGCTTCTGGATCACGTCTTCAAGTTGTGCCACCTGTAATGGGATTATTTCTTCGGTCTATACCTCAATGACTATCACAGAGCAAAGTGCTCTGTTGATCACTTCCTTTACCTCCATTTTCTTCGCCAGCAACTGTTCCTTTCCTTGCTGTAGTTGTGCTTTCTCATCATTCCATTTTTCTTAGAGAGCACTCTTTTCTTGTTCTGTAGCACTGCGTTGTTCTACAAGTACTCCATGTACATGTGTTAAAGCTAGAATGGATTGCTCTTCTTCATCTTGTGCTTTTTGAAGTCGATCCTCAAGTAAATCCACGATTTGATGGAGTTGATCTGGCTCATCTCCTACTTTTGGTGTTCTGATTGACAGGTGTGCAGTGGAGACTGTGCGCTTTGACTGAAGTTCCTGCTGCACTCCTTGGAGCTCTATCTCGATCCAACTATAAATCTCCTCTTGTTTAGTCTCTTTCTTCTCTACTATCTCCATCGTAGCATAATTCAGAGCT
The DNA here is from genome assembly GCA_000966675.3 of Picea glauca. Taxonomy (NCBI): domain Eukaryota; kingdom Viridiplantae; phylum Streptophyta; class Pinopsida; order Pinales; family Pinaceae; genus Picea; species Picea glauca. The sequence goes on along the minus strand of JZKD02S2405040.1, from coordinate 9,498 downwards.
GCGATGATGAATTTGAAGTCACCTGGGGTTAGTTTGGTCTGCAGCTTAGTCACAGGAGCTTTAGACTTCTCCCGGGAAGAAGGTTTCTGAGGTGAACCCTTCCTCTTCTTCAAAAGTTCCACTTCATTCCTGCGCTTTTGTTCGACTTCTTCTAACTCTTCACCATCACCCTCTTTCAATGGTGTGATGCAAGAAATCTTCACCGAGGCACTGCTTAAGTCTTTCACTTCGCTGATCTTCTGTCGCATGCTAGGTACGAGTATATCCTACGCAATTTCTGGACTTTCTACATCAGATATCTCCGCAGGGTCAGCTAGAACAAGGAGGTACGATGACCATTCCTTTGTGATCTCCTCTAGATCTTCTTCTGTTAATTTATAATAGGACTGTAACTGCTACTTGTGCTCGTCAGTGCGCATTGTGATGTAGAGAAATTTTTTGTCTGCGTTGAACTTCATCAGGGGCCGAAACCTATGAAGTGTGTTCAGAGTGATGCACGGTGTAGCCTAGATAGATACTTTCAAATTTTTATAATATGAATGAAACACGACATTTGAATGCCATTGTTTATTCATATCATTTGAGTACCACAGGGTACTGAACTTCGCAACCAACGGTTCGAAGGGTTCGATGTCTAGGAATTTTGCACCTTCTGGCATTTCCCATGCAATGAATGCGGTCAGTATGAGAAGCCAACTGAAATGGAACTCATACACTTGGTCTTGGGCTTCCCTGCAATCAATATCTAGTTGTTTTACTAGGTACTGTGCCCAATTCATCTGTACACCCTCCGCGCATTTCCTGACAAGGTCTACTATGAATCCAGTTGCTTGGGTGGGCCGGTTCTTGCGAACTAATTTCCTAGAAATGAGTTGACAGGCTAGGCGCACTGCATTGTTATGGATAGAGGCTACCTTGTATCCTTGCGTGCCCTTCTCGACATCTCCATATGTATCCTTTATCTTCTGCATAAGAGCACGATCTGCGGTCTTACCGGGGTAAAAATCCTGTGGGTCAGGGCCTTGCATGCTAAACCTGATGATCCGATGGATCAAGGTCAGATCCATTCTGATACATCAGTTCAGCCATAAATATCCTCCATGGTAATAGGATAACAACAACTTAACACATGCGTTTACTTCTTGATGTCATTCGAAGTGCGTGATCTTCATCACATTAAGTAAGGTAGATTGTGTGAGGTTATGGGTCCAAGGCCGGGGGATAATCTTTGAATTCTTTCCTTTCATCTTGGTTAGATACTTATGTGGGCCGAGCATGCTATAAGCCTTTCTGTCGCTGAGATTGAAGTCACTAAACTTCAATGCTGCTATCTTATCCTGGTCTGTGCAAACTATGCGCACCCCTTTCAAGAGGTACGCAACGACCAAAGTATACTCAAAATATCTGGGCACGTTGTCTCTGTTCATTGTGCCACTTAGAGGAGGTATATACGTAGGTAAGATGCTCAGAATAAAATTGGCATTTGGGAGATCGTCTCCATGCTTCGTTCTCATTTTTGTTGTGATTCTGGAAGTTCTTGCTCTGCGAGCAGTCGATGGAGAAGCTTGGACTCCTCCTGTCGATGATGCTTGCACACCTACATACATCCTTCTTTCCGACATGACTTTCTCGGTCCCGAGATCAATGAGTACTTCCTTCATAGATTCTTTAAGTGCGCTAAGATCTTCGAACATATGTGCTCGAGGTTAATAATATCGGGTTCATGAAGTAATGTAGACATGGTAATAAGATGGAAAGTAAGAGCATAATGATCATTGGACAATCTTAATCAAGGTTGCGACCTCAAATTATCGATTTGAAAAAAGTGTTTCTAATGCATGGCGTGATGAGATAGATAGGTTAGTCGATAACGATTGGCTCACAACGGTCATGACCCTCCATTAACTCCTGTTCGATCCGTTATGGCACGACCCAACGGTCTAATGATGCCTCTTTATTTCTTTTCTGCCCGTTTGGAGCGGAAGTCGAATGGATATATCGGTCCAACGGTTATATTGCTTCGTCATGGAGAAGTACTCTATGTCTCTTTTCTGATATCTCGGCGAAGCTCCAATTCTGCAATTTTTCTTTCTGCGAGGTCTCTTCTAGAACCTCCTATAACCTTTCAGTATTATCCCTTTTCTTTCTTAACTTTCTAGCCTTCTTTCCAGTGAGCTTCATCTCGGTAATGCTTTTATCATTCTGAGTCTTTTCTTCTTTGGTCTTAGTTACTTCACACTGTTGAAGTTTTTTCCTAGGGTTCCTGTGTAGTACTTCTTCCTTATCTAGGATACATAATTCAATCCTCTGGGGATCCTCTAGTGTTCTCTTAGCCTCGACATCAAAGTTGCTAGTATTAAATATCTGCGATCTATTCTTTTGTTCCTCAATCAAGTGTGCGATCCTTTTGGTCATAAATTCTTTTTTTTGGACACACCTACCACACTTAGAGAGGGGGGTGAATGAGTGTGGGGATCTTTTTCNCCAAGAAAGCAATGAAACACTTATCTTTGAGTAAAGGGGGCCCATAATATATTAAGAATGCTTAAAAGGTTAGTTGAAGGATATGCGGTCTCATCACGAGCCAACCTATCACGTCCATGAATATCTAGTGGTATGAAATTACCATCATCTGGTCACCAAACCATGGTAATGGCTCTCAGTTGCATGGCTGAGAGAAATGGGGTCTCATTACGAGCCAACCTTCTCATTTCCACTAGGTTTTTGTGGGTGACATTACCATCATCTAGTCACCACACCAAGGAAGTGAGTTTCAATCTCTCCTTATGCTATATTGAAAGAAAATACAAATAAATAAAGATAAAAGGCAATTGATAGACTTGGAAAAAATGCGTTGCAGACGAAGGTACCACACACCCTCTACAAAGGCACCCATGAATGAGACACTACGACCCCTTATATGTCATGAGCCCTATGCCCATTGAGCCCTATGTCATGAGACCTATTCCCATTGAGATACTACAACCCCTTGTATGTTAGGATCTAGGTGGGAAGTATATGGCCATACAACCCCACCATAGTCTTCATCATTTTATGCTTCATCTCATTGATTATACAAGGGTTTTCTAAGAGAAGTATAAGGGCATACACACTCTTAGCTTAAACCCTAGCTAGAGAAACTTGCCTTGGGAAGTAAACGAGATTACACCTCCAAGGAGGTAGATTCTATATATATTTTTTTATTTGAATCCATTAACCCAATAGTAAATACGCTATTCATATTTTTTTGCATTGGAGATATAAAATCATTACCTTTGGAAACACAATTTTTGATCTTTTGAAAGGTTTCTTGCTTGAATTTGATTTGCCTCATTGAGAGGAGTCTTCCCCTACTAGGGCGTCCCCTTTCTCCCATTACTTTGATTGTTGTTAAAAAACCTAATCTACAACCATTAGTTTTGATTTAACCTAGATAAACTACTAGCCATAACTCCTAAACTAACCCTAGACTAGCTTCTAAATTTTGCTCAATTACTCTACTAACTAGGGCACACCTTTTTGGATAGTTCTTAGAAATTTTCCATGGTTGATTTTTATTCTACATGCCATTGAATGATACATCCATAAGGCTGAAATTTTATGTAGAAAACACATGTTTACAACAACCATCTTCTCTTGCTTCTTAAGTGCCATCTTTTAGTCTATATTCATTGCTAATATTGATGCTGATTTACATAACTAGTTTAGATGTTTGTATGTTGATGTAGATGTTTTAATTGCTGATATAAATTTTCATCCAATGCTGCAAATTAGGGACAAAAAGATTATTTTGGTGATCCAACTAACATATATCATTGCAAAGTGTATTTTCTTGTGTCTCAGGAAGGTATTTCACCATTTGCAGGTTACTCAACATACTTGGAAACCCTTGGAACTTATCAATGATTCATTCCACATATTTCACTCCACTTAGAATTGAACTCTAGGGGCTTCACTTCCTTTTCTTTCCATCCCCATATCAATCCCCCTAGGGTCATCAGGATCGCCTCTCTAGAGTGACCTAGTCATCCCAACCTACAACTTGCGTTATAACATTTTTCCACTGTTGCTGGGGATGATTTTGAATCCTCTTCAGAACCCTAATGAAACTTTGGCAAGTTATCTCAAATCCTTTCCATTAGCTTTCCTGGCGACTCCACCCAAGGGACGTTACCTTTCCACCCTTCTTGATGAGCTCATTTTTAAGCTCATCTAGCGACTCCACCTTCCCAGAACGCACTTTTCCTTTATCCTTTTCCATCCTTTGGTGAGCCTTTAGCTCATCTGGCGACTCCATTGAGGTATTACCCTAAGTAATGGAACCATGGACTCACATGACTTACCATGGGAATTCCATAAGGTTTATCCCTCCCTTGATGTTCAGGATATTCCTGGATATCCAAATCATTGCTCCCCAGAGTGGAGGGCAAGTTGCCCCAAATTTGACGGTGATCCAACTCTAGAAATCACCCATGTCATGAATTATATGAAGTATGCTTTGAGATTAAATGTGCTACATGAAAATGTGCTAATGAAAATTTTCGTGTCTTCACCAGAATCAAGTCAAAAGGATTGGTTTGCACACTCATGTGATCCAAAGAGTATCCATTCTTCTACAAATCTCATTGAAGAATTTATCAGGAAATATCTGCCAGCTACTCAAAGTTTGCAAGATTATTTCCAAGAGCTCAAACACACTCTTTGTAGAGAAGGTTTTCCAATCAATGAGGAGACAATAGATGAAGAAAATCTTGAAGAAGATCCTGATGAAGAAAATCCGGAAGAGGCATATGATGAAGATGAAGTATCTTCTCTTCCACTTGATGAGGACATCCAAACCTCTACTCCTTGTTGGCACAGGGGCAGACCCAAGGTTCAATGCTAAAGAGCGCACCAACAAATCCCCAACTACTGTCCCTTTCGGCAACACCTGCGAAGCAGATGAAATCTCACCCGAGGTAGAGGCAAGGGTGGTTGCAATAATTAGGTGTTTGCAACCTTAGCTGGGACACAGATTTGTGATTCTAACACTTAATAAATCACTTAGCACTGTTGGTTCTTTAATATGCAGTCAATATCCACTTCACTGATAACACAGGGCTTCACAACATTCACTATGAACTAGAATATTCAAGCACTTAGCATCAATAGGTTATTCAGATATAACAGATCAAGCACTTAGCATATACACATGGATCATATCTAACATTCTACACACCATAATCACTGAGCATAAACATATATATTAGGACTTTCTACTCCTCTCAAGCACTTAGCAAATAATCACATCAATGCATCAGAACAAGGCACAAAGTAGACAACACCGTATTTACGTGGTTCACCCCCACCCTCGGGATACGTCCACCAACTCTTATTCTTTATTAGTGTCTTCAATAGGTTATAACACAGATCCACCAAAACCCTATTGCACACAGGACAAAAGATCTGCGCAGCTTGCTAGATCCTTCTTCCTTGCGTTACAACACAAAGCCTTTCCCAACTTTCTACAATGACTATCACTTAGCTCTGCAAGTCTCATATAGGCACAAAGCACTTACAGACCTTACTTTCACTTAGCATACATCACATAGATGCCGCTATTCGACTACTACTTTCTTGCCTATCCTTCTATTTATACAGACAAAAGTGGCCTAAGCATGGTTAAACCCATGGGCCAACATCCCTTTCCCATTACATATTCCCAAAACCCAAAAAGGGGCCCAAAAGTGGGTCGAGATTCCACAATCTCTGCTTCATTTGGCGCTCCATATTTGACAGGATGTCCAAGTCCCAAAAACAATCAAACATGACCAAGATTATCCCAAAACTTGGTCAAGGGCCAATAGGCCCCCAACACTCACCTGTGACTCGTCCTGAATCACTCTGGCTTGAGAAATTCTTCCTCAAATGCTTCGAGATTAGTTCTAGCTTCTTCGACCTCTTGTGTTGCGGTCTCTTGCTTGACAAACTCCAGATGAGTGCATCATTGACGGGTCTGTCTAGGCATTGTTCTGTTGAACTCACAACCTGTTTTAGCTCTACTCCTCGGCTCTCAACCTCTGTGAATAACTGACATGCCTTATCTTTCACTGGTTGAAGTCGTTGAGTCACGTCCATCACTTTGCTCTGGATCGTATGGATCTGTTCCTAGGTCGTGCACTGCTCATGAGATCTGTTCATTATTTCTACAGGTGATAGGGCCTTTATTTGTGTCTATAGATTTTCAGCTTCATACTTCACCTCCTGGAGTTGCAATTCCAATTTATATAACTCTAGGTTCTCGATGAAGTTCTCATATGTCTGGGAACTGTGACTACTCAATTGCTTGCACTCCAGGGCAAGAGCTTCCAGTTTGTCAACTGCGCTATAGGTCGTTATTTCTCTTTGGTCTTTGATCTCCTGTGGGGTCTCAGGAACTGCGCGAAGCTCTAGATCTGCAATGCGGCGATGTAGCTTCTGGATCACGTCTTCAAGTTGTGCCACCTGTAATGGGATTATTTCTTCGGTCTATACCTCAATGACTATCACAGAGCAAAGTGCTCTGTTGATCACTTCCTTTACCTCCATTTTCTTCGCCAGCAACTGTTCCTTTCCTTGCTGTAGTTGTGCTTTCTCATCATTCCATTTTTCTTAGAGAGCACTCTTTTCTTGTTCTGTAGCACTGCGTTGTTCTACAAGTACTCCATGTACATGTGTTAAAGCTAGAATGGATTGCTCTTCTTCATCTTGTGCTTTTTGAAGTCGATCCTCAAGTAAATCCACGATTTGATGGAGTTGATCTGGCTCATCTCCTACTTTTGGTGTTCTGATTGACAGGTGTGCAGTGGAGACTGTGCGCTTTGACTGAAGTTCCTGCTGCACTCCTTGGAGCTCTATCTCGATCCAACTATAAATCTCCTCTTGTTTAGTCTCTTTCTTCTCTACTATCTCCATCGTAGCATAATTCAGAGCTGCGATGATGAATTTGAAGTCACCTGGGGTTAGTTTGGTCTGCAGCTTAGTCACAGGAGCTTTAGACTTCTCCCGGGAAGAAGGTTTCTGAGGTGAACCCTTCCTCTTCTTCAAAAGTTCCACTTCATTCCTGCGCTTTTGTTCGACTTCTTCTAACTCTTCACCATCACCCTCTTTCAATGGTGTGATGCAAGAAATCTTCACCGAGGCACTGCTTAAGTCTTTCACTTCGCTGATCTTCTGTCGCATGCTAGGTACGAGTATATCCTACGCAATTTCTGGACTTTCTACATCAGATATCTCCGCAGGGTCAGCTAGAACAAGGAGGTACGATGACCATTCCTTTGTGATCTCCTCTAGATCTTCTTCTGTTAATTTATAATAGGACTGTAACTGCTACTTGTGCTCGTCAGTGCGCATTGTGATGTAGAGAAATTTTTTGTCTGCGTTGAACTTCATCAGGGGCCGAAACCTATGAAGTGTGTTCAGAGTGATGCACGGTGTAGCCTAGATAGATACTTTCAAATTTTTATAATATGAATGAAACACGACATTTGAATGCCATTGTTTATTCATATCATTTGAGTACCACAGGGTACTGAACTTCGCAACCAACGGTTCGAAGGGTTCGATGTCTAGGAATTTTGCACCTTCTGGCATTTCCCATGCAATGAATGCGGTCAGTATGAGAAGCCAACTGAAATGGAACTCATACACTTGGTCTTGGGCTTCCCTGCAATCAATATCTAGTTGTTTTACTAGGTACTGTGCCCAATTCATCTGTACACCCTCCGCGCATTTCCTGACAAGGTCTACTATGAATCCAGTTGCTTGGGTGGGCCGGTTCTTGCGAACTAATTTCCTAGAAATGAGTTGACAGGCTAGGCGCACTGCATTGTTATGGATAGAGGCTACCTTGTATCCTTGCGTGCCCTTCTCGACATCTCCATATGTATCCTTTATCTTCTGCATAAGAGCACGATCTGCGGTCTTACCGGGGTAAAAATCCTGTGGGTCAGGGCCTTGCATGCTAAACCTGATGATCCGATGGATCAAGGTCAGATCCATTCTGATACATCAGTTCAGCCATAAATATCCTCCATGGTAATAGGATAACAACAACTTAACACATGCGTTTACTTCTTGATGTCATTCGAAGTGCGTGATCTTCATCACATTAAGTAAGGTAGATTGTGTGAGGTTATGGGTCCAAGGCCGGGGGATAGTCTTTGAATTCTTTCCTTTCATCTTGGTTAGATACTTATGTGGGCCGAGCATGCTATAAGCCTTTCTGTCGCCGAGGTTGAAGTCACTAAACTTCAATGCTGCTATCTTATCCTGGTCTGTGCAAACTATGCGCACCCCTTTCAGGAGGTACGCAACGACCAAAGTATACTCAAAATATTTGGGCACGTTGTCTCTGTTCATTGTGCCACTTAGAGGAGGTATATACGTAGGTAAGATGCTCAGAATCAACTTGGCATTTGCGAGATCGTCTCCATGCTTCGTTCTCATTTTTGTTGTGATTCTGGAAGTTCTTGCTCCGCGAGCAGTCGATGGAGAAGCTTGGACTCCTCCTGTCGATGATGCTTGCACACCTACATACATCCTTCTTTCCGACATGACTTTTTCGGTCCCGAGATCAATGAGTACTTCCTTCGTAGATTCTTTAAGTGTGCTAAGATATTCGAACATATGTGCTCGAGGTTAATAATATCGGGTTCATGAAGTAATGTAGACATGGTAATAAGATGGAAAGCAAGAGCATAATGATCATTGGACAATCTTAATCAAGGTTGTGACCTTAAATTATCGATTTGAAAAAAGTGTTCTTAATGCATGGCGTGATGAGATAAATAGGTTAGTCGATAACGATTGGCTCACAACGGTCATGACCCTCCATTAACTCCTGTTCGATCCGTTATGGCACGACCCAATGGTCTAATGATGCCTCTTTATTTCTTTTCTGCCCATTCGGAGCGGAAGTCGAACGGATATATCGGTCCAACGGTTATATTGCTTCGTCATGGAGAAGTACTCTATGTCTCTTTTCTGATATCTCGACGAAGCTCCAATTCTGCAATTTTTCTTTCTGCGAGGTCTCTTCTAGAACCTCCTATAACCTTTCAGTATTATCCCTTTTCTTTCTTAACTTTCTAGCCTTCTTTCCAGTGAGCTTCGTCTCGGTAATGATTTTATCATTCTGAGTCTTTTCTTCTTTGGTCTTAGTTACTTCACATTGTTGAAGTTTTTTCCTAGGGTTCCTGTGTAGTACTTCTTCCTTATCTAGGATACATAATTCAATCCTCTGGGGATCCTCTAGTTTTCTCTTAGCCTCGACATCCAAGTTGCTAGTATTAAATATCTGCGATCTATTCTTTTGTTCCTCAATCAAGTGTGCGATTCTTTTGGTCATAAAGTCTTTTTGTTGGACACACCTACCACACTTAGAGAGGGGGGTGAATGAGTGTGGGGATCTTTTTCCCAAAACTTCCCTCTTACACAAAAACTCCTTAGTTAACATTCAACATTTGCTCATTACTCATT
>JZKD02S2405007.1:15031-28852 GCA_000966675.3 Picea glauca | reverse complement strand
GGAGATGAAGCGCCAAAAGTCATGTGGGCCCCGTTTGGGTAAGTTGGTGCATCAACTTCCCGGGGTCGTAACTTTTGCATACGATCTCCGTTTTAGGCGTGTGATAGCTCGTTGATAAGGTATCATCAAGAAGATTCATTTTGGGGGTTGAATCATGCCTTTAGCTATAATTGAGAACCTCGATCTCGAAAAAACTTCATTTAGGCCCTCAAAATGGCCCCGGAAGTTAAAACTTGCTAAAAATAGTAAATTGCCAAAATTTCCATAAAGTTGTTTTGAGTCAGTTGGAAAAGGTGGGTAGCCACCAATATCCACCTGGATCAGGGTTATTACTCTGTTCAAAAAATTTCCAACAACAAAAAGATCACCATTGTGCTCCTTAAATCCCTTCCTTATGTCAAATATTGGTGGGAAAGTTACTGGGAGAGACATAACGATGATGATTTTATGGCATTTGGGACAAGACCCAATTGGGTGGCCTTTATTGATGCCCTCAAGGAGGAATTCTACCCTCTTGGAAATTATGATGACTAGTACATGAGATGGACAACTCCACATCAAGAGAGAGGCCAAATGATGTCGAAGTAAACCGATATCTTCCATACCTTGCACTCAAATTTGGGTATCAGAGACTTCGAGCAACACCTGGTTTTGAAGTACCACATTGAACTACATAGGTCCATCCAAACAGAGAGGGATTTCTTGAACATCTCCTCATTGTGAGACACTTATCAATATGTTATCAAAATCAAGTATAAATGTAAGCAATGGAATAAGTGGGAGTTCGGGTCTATAAATCCACCACAAGACAATCATGGTAAAGGAGACTCTAACTCATAGAAAAAGGGACAGATCAAGGAGGGCCAACCTCAAGACAACCAATCCAAGCCATAGGCAAAGAAGGATAATTGGAAGCATAGGGAAATAAAGTCAAGTGACCAAGATGTTATGTTTAATGATGTTTAAGACCAAGAAACCAACGTGAGGACCCTAAAGGGACGGTGGGAAAGCCAATCCTACTTTCTAGTGGGGTTTTGTTTCACAAGGTTTATTACTTAAGAACTCACACCCATCGCGACATGAGTTGACAAATCCTAAGGATCCTCTAAGATTATTCAAGATTTTTATAATTGACCATTCCATCATAGCTTTAATTTTGTTAGGATCCACTTTGATACCTTCATGAGATACAATATGAACCAAATATTCCACTTCTTGAACCCCAAAGGCACACTTGGAAAGCTTTGCATATAGTTGTTTTTTTTCCAATAGTTTTAATACCATGTCAACCTGTTGTACAATATCTTCCCAAGATTTGTTGTAGATTAGTATGTCATCAAAAAATACTAACACGACATTTTTTAGGAAGGTTTTGAAAATAGAATTCATCAAACATTGAAATATTGAAGGTGCATTAGTAAATCCAAATGGCATCACTAAAAAATCATAATGACCTTCATGTGTTCTAAATATTGTTTTGAGGATTCCTTTTTGCCTCATTTTGAATTGATGATATCCTGAAGGGAGATCCAACTTGGTAAAGAAAATTTCTCATTGCAATTCATTTAATAATTCATCAATGATAGGAATAGGAAACTTATCTTTAATGGTTATTTTGTTGAGAATTGTTGCCACTCAAACTCTTGTTAGGTATAGAAATTCCTAACCACAAATCATGAGAGCCTGGAGGCATAACAAGAAAGGTACCCACTCTCACCTCAGTAGCCTTGCCCCACACTTCAAATTAAGGAAAAAATACCCTAGCATAAGGGGGAATACCTAAAGGTCAATCCAAGTTGAATCATTGGGAAGGATGTAACGTACCTAGGGAGGATAATATGGGGTACCTAGGGAGGTACCCAAGGGGATAATTAGTGTAATGTGGCCATAATAATGGAATAGGCCCACTATATAATTAGAAGGAAAGAATATAATAAGGGGTAGTTGGCATAATACCCCTAGGAATAATCATGAAAAATTATAAATATGCATTACCATCATTGTATTGGATATGTGTTGGATTGTATTATCTTGTAGCAAGAATGGCTTGTGGAGTGCTTCCTTCCATAAGGAGTATTTGATGGTGTTTCCCTACCTTAAGGGTTCTTCTCTATATTCTTGTGTTGTTCATAGTGAATGTTTTGGTATATTGGATGTTCCAAGGTTTATTTCTGAATTTTATAGTGCATTCTCTCTTATATATTTGAATTTTAACATTTGAATTTTAACAAGTGGTATCAAAGCTCTTTCTTGGGCATGAAGTGGGAGAAGTTTTGGGCACAAAGTTGGAAAAATTTTCTTCTTGTTGCAATTTTTTTACAGGAAAAAGAGGATGACAGTATTCAAGTCTATTTCTGAAAATTTATTTCCATAATTTGAAGAAACTAGCCATAGATATGAATTCCTCTAAAAAAAATACCCAATTTCAAAGAAAAAAATGTCCAAAATGAAGTCCATGAAGTGGAGATATCATCAATTCAAAATCCACATTTTTTAGGTTTTTTTTTTGTGATGGTCATGAATTTCATTGATTGGATATATTTAGATAGAGTGCACATATTTCAGCTAAACCAGTGCCAGTAGATCTAGGGAAGCCATGGAATTTCATAATTGGTGTCATAATATCCAATTTGAGAAGTATACTAGAAGTTGCAATCATTTTACATGTTTGGCCTCAAATCCTAACTACATAAAGGAACTCCATTGAAAAGTAAGTGATTTTCTTTAAAATCCTAGTTCTATTTTTGGGTTTTCACAACAAGATGTATTTTAATGGCAAAGATGATGGTCCTAGTATTGAATAATTCATAANTGAACTACATAGGTCCATCCAAACAGAGAGGGATTTCTTGAACATCTCCTCATTGTGAGACACTTATCAATATGTTATCAAAATCAAGTATAAATGTAAGCAATGGAATAAGTGGGAGTTCGGGTCTATAAATCCACCACAAGACAATCATGGTAAAGGAGACTCTAACTCATAGAAAAAGGGACAGATCAAGGAGGGCCAACCTCAAGACAACCAATCCAAGCCATAGGCAAAGAAGGATAATTGGAAGCATAGGGAAATAAAGTCAAGTGACCAAGATGTTATGTTTAATGATGTTTAAGACCAAGAAACCAACGTGAGGACCCTAAAGGGACGGTGGGAAAGCCAATCCTACTTTCTAGTGGGGTTTTGTTTCACAAGGTTTATTACTTAAGAACTCACACCCATCGCGACATGAGTTGACAAATCCTAAGGATCCTCTAAGATTATTCAAGATTTTTATAATTGACCATTCCATCATAGCTTTAATTTTGTTAGGATCCACTTTGATACCTTCATGAGATACAATATGAACCAAATATTCCACTTCTTGAACCCCAAAGGCACACTTGGAAAGCTTTGCATATAGTTGTTTTTTTCCCAATAGTTTTAATACCATGTCAACATGTTGTACATTATCTTCCCAAGATTTGTTGTAGATTAGTATGTCATCAAAAAATACTAACACGACATTTTTTAGGAAGGTTTTGAAAATAGAATTCATCAAACGTTGAAATATTGAAGGTGCATTAGTAAATCCAAATGGCATCACTGAAAACTCATAATGACCTTCATGTGTTCTAAAGATTGTTTTGAGGATTCCTTTTTGTCTCATTTTGAATTGATGATATCCTTAAGGGAGATCCAACTTGGTAAAGAAAATTTCTCATTGCAATTCATTTAATAATTCATCAATGATGGGAATAGGAAACTTATCTTTAATGGTTATTTTGTTGAGAATTGTTACCACTCAAACTCTTGTTAGGTATAGAAATTCCTAACCACAAATCATGAGATCCTGGAGGCATAACAAGAAAGGTACCCACTCTCACCTCAATAGCCTTGCCCCACACTTCAAATTAAGGAAAAACTACCCTAGCATAAGGGGCAATACCTAAAGGTCAGTCCAAGTTGAATCATTGGGAAGGATGTAACGTACCTAGGGAGGTACCCAAGGGGATAATTAGTGTAATGTGGCCATAATAATGGAATAGGCCCACTATATAATTAGAAGGAAAGAATATAATAAGGGGCAGTTGGCATAATACCCCTAGGAATAATCATGAAAAATTATAAATATGCATTACCATCATTGTATTGGATATGTGTTGGATTGTATTATCTTGTAGCAAGCATGGATTGTGGAGTGCTTCCTTCCATAAGGAGTATTTGATGGTGTTTCCCTAGCTTAAGGGTTCTTCTCTATATTCTTGTGTTGTTCATAGTGAATGTTTTGGTATATTGGATGTTCCAAGGTTTATTTCTGAATTTTATAGTGCATTCTCTCTTATATATTTGAATTTTAACATTTGAATTTTAACAAGTGGTATCAAAGCTCTTTCTTGGGCATGAAGTGGGAGAAGTTTTGGGCACAAAGTTGGAAAAATTTTCTTCTTGTTGCAATTTTTTTACAGGAAAAAGAGGATGACAGTATTCAAGTCTATTTCTGAAAATTTATTTCCATAATTTGAAGAAACTAGCCATAGATATGAATTCCTCTAAAAAAAATACCCAATTTCAAAGAAAAAAATGTCCAAAATGAAGTCCATGAAGTGGAGATATCATCAATTCAAAATCCACATTTTTTAGGTTTTTTTTTTGTGATGGTCATGAATTTCATTGATTGGATATATTTAGATAGAGTGCACATATTTCAGCTAAACCAGTGCCAGTAGATCTAGGGAAGCCATGGAATTTCATAATTGGTGTCATAATATCCAATTTGAGAAGTATACTAGAAGTTGCAATCATTTTACATGTTTGGCCTCAAATCCTAACTACATAAAGGAACTCCATTGAAAAGTAAGTGATTTTCTTTAAAATCCTAGTTCTATTTTTGGGTTTTCACAACAAGATGTATTTTAATGGCAAAGATGATGGTCCTAGTATTGAATAATTCATAATGTACTCAAATTCATTATTGAAAGAGAAGTGGAAAGTTGTCTACACTGTGGTTTCAAAGAAAACACCATTATTTGGTGGCAGTCATCTGACTATTGCGAGTTGATGGCACTTTCTGATGAAGCATATAAAAAATTACTTTTTGACAAGTGGTGTCATTCCAAGTCTAAGGATAAATAAAAAACCAAAGGTTTGTTTATATGCACAAACGTCATATTACAAGTTCATGGTTTTACTCAACATGAAAAAGTTATTGCTTCTATAAACCCTAAAATCATTTTGTTGGTTGCTTCTTGTCTGCGCAGGGGTTATCAGACCCATAGTTTGGGTTGACCATGACCAACAAAACCCTCAAGAAACTGGCCCTTTCGGCATCACCTTCTTGCAAAAATGAAGTCTCACCCGAGGTATCTATTGGGGCTACAATAACCAGGTTTTTGCAGCAGTAAGGGAAAGGGAGGTTGATGCGTGAATCATTCTTCTTGATCTTAACTTATGTATGTTCTTGATTATTACCTAAACTAGCACAGTCATACATGAACATTCCAGCATAAAAAATAAATCATACACTAAATTCATTATGTGAAGTATATCATCATTCATGAATGCATAAAGATAAGTAAGAACACATGACACAATGTCCTCTCTAAAATCCTTTTGTATTCATCTTCTTTCTTACTAATTGATTATTACATTCATGATCTTTCCATAACCTCAATTCTCTTCCATGTGCACTCTCTCACACTTATATACGCATATCTCTATCCCTCTATCTCTCTCTATATCTATCTATCTCCCAATCCAGCTACATATTTATACCCCAAAATCTAGGGTTTCAAGTTCTATTCTTATCTATCCCAAAATAACCCATTATAATGCATGGCATAGCCATCTTCAGTTAACTGGTTATTTTCCTTCTTTTCCTTCTTGTTCTTTATACAAATTTTCTAATGTCCTTCTATTTCTGGAAAGTCACACTATCGTCGTTTGCACTTCCTTTTCTCACTTGTTTGCTTTATCTTTTTGTCTTTGCACTATCTCCGTCCTTCGCATCCTTCTGCGCCCTTTCTATCTTCTGCATGAATTCTTCCTTCAGTGTGATTCCTTCTATTAGGATTCGATCCTAACCCCTCTCCATGGGTCATTAGTTAGCAGGATATGTTTTCTATGTAATAAAGGTCAACATTAGTTATTAAGGCCTAATAAATAAATGAGAATAAGTCAATGTAAGAAGACCTAATAGAAGCTTCTGCTTCTAGAAATATCTTCCTCTACAAGTTTCCTTAGAAGGTAGAATTAGTATAAATAAGTGTAGGAGGCATGGGTGAAGTTTGTCTTGGATATTATTGTAATAGAGATATTCTTTGTTGGAGGTTTCCCCCTAGAAGAGGCAAGTGAACATTGCTATCATTAATAAAGGTTCTCTTTCTGGTGTTATTCTGCTATTATTATGATATTGTTTTGGATATATCATTGTTGTTCCACTATTGCTTGCTCAATATTTATGTTCTGCATATTATGTTATATCTAGAATATTTCAAGTGGTATCGGAGCTCTTTCCAAAGCACGATGGTTTTTAGGCGCACCTCCATTGGCCACCCCTGTAACCCCTATTGGCACCCCTTCGAGTGGTAGCACATCAAACAACACTTGTATATGGATCGACCTAGGCATCCTAAAGCCATCCATAGCTAAATCGATCGGTCGCATGACTACTATCGTGTCACCAAGAACAAAACTATGGAAAATACTCTCTCGTACCTTGGTAGTAAGGTAGTAGAGCTAAGGGTATGGTCTAGCCTCCTTAGTTGGTTCCATGAGATATTAGACCAAGTACTACTATTGGACCCCACACATATATCATAGAGCTATAGCACGGGGCAAACCCTTGTCTGTAGAACCCTTGAATCCCCTAAACATTGGGATGGAAAAATCAACAAAACCAACCAGATCTATTGTTGTGCAACTGTATCTACTGCATTCTAGTTGCAAAATTCCTACACATTTCTTCCTATTAAGAATTTGGCCATTGCGACACTATATTATTATTCAGCTCGGAGTATAAATCCGCAAGAGTAAAAAAAAAAAAAGTTTGGGGCTTGTCCGCACCCTTATTTGTAACATAGTCCTTTGCATTCCTCTCTTCATTTTGATCGCAGTGGTACCATTCACTTTTAATCCCTTTTTTTCCACGGTCCCACCCCTTTCCAAGACACCCTTATTTGACACTTATCCCATTGGATTCCTCTTTTTGCACTGATCACCCTAGTACCTATAAAATTTTGTGACCCATATTTACCTCTCGACACCTCACAGGATACCCATTCCTCCACCATTCCTACTACCCACTCCCAGAGCCACGGTGAGCTGGAGTATAGGACAACATACCTAGATGAAGACCTTAAATCCATCAAGGTATCCCAACAATCAATCTCCCAGCAACTAGAAGAGGTGCTGCAAAACCTCAAGGGTAAGCATTTTGAGTACATTCCAACTGACCCATAGTATTCCCAACATGACCATACTCAGTCGTCCCACTCCCCTTGGGGGTCTATACACTCTTGGAATAAGGTGTCCAAAATTGACATGCATAAATTTGATGGTTCTAACCCAATTGGGCGGGTGTCTCAAATGGAACAATACTTTGTCCTCCATGATATTCAAGATGATAAGACCAAACCCCATTTTGGGGTTCTATACCTAGATCAAGAAAAATGGCAATGGTGGCAATGGCATAATAAGTGTTATCATGGATTCCCCACTTGGAGCATGTTCACTAAAGCAGTTTGTGCCCGTTTTGATCATGAATCTCATTTTTTGGGCAAGATCAAAAATCTACGCCAAATTGGATCAGTATCAAACTTCATCACAACATTTGAATAGTTGGTTATCAGAACTGAGGGCTTATCTGATGAATTTTATCTTGAATGTTTTATTAGTGGCTTAAAGGACACCATCAAGGCTCATGTGAGTATGCATCATCCTACTACCTGGTTGCAGGAGCGTCAATTAACCAGGGAAGTAGAGAACATCCTTCAGGCACCATCCTTGAAGGCTCCATTTTTCAATCATCCTCGCCCAGGGGCCACCCCGGCTCTAACACAAACCTTGGAGGTCCAAAGGGTATCTCCAACTGAAATGGTGGAATGGCACAAGCAAGGACTTTGATACTATTGTGATGAAAAGTATGCACCAGGGCATAAATGTAGAGAACACAAATTCTTCCAGATTGATGCCTCAATTTCCTCTCCCTATGAAGACATCCCATCACATGAAGCTTCGGACCCAGAGGAGGCTTCATCCAGTGATCATGTTGAAGATCTAGTTTTCAATCTTGCGACATCATTGGAACCATTCATTTCACTTCATGCACTTTCAGGTATCTCGGCTCTGTAGACATTGAATATCAAAGGCTACATCAAATATAGGTTGGTTGTGGTATTGATTGATAGTCGTAGAACCCATAATTTTATCCATTGCAGGCTTACTAATGAGCTCCATTACTTTGTCTGCCCTGTTTCTAATTTCCATATTCTCATTGCTAATGGGGGTACTATGAAGCGTGGGGAGCACTGTGAAAATGTCAAACTCCAAATGAGTGATTATCATTTGAAAACCCACATGTTCTTTATTTCCATGGGTGGTTGTGCTATTGTATTGGGGGGGTGGATGGATTCGCACTTTGGGACCAATCACAATGGATTATTAAGAATTATATATGAGCTTTCACCACAAGGATCACTCCTATACCCTTCGAGGTCTCCAAGTGGGCTCTCCTGAAATCATCAACTCTCACAAGATGGAAAAATTGTTGAAGAAAGGATACCATGGCGTGATTGCTCAATTTAATGTCATACAACATTTAATAGGCCTCATAGGTAGTTCCTCCTAGCCTGCAACTTATTTTGGACATGCACCCAAAGGTATTTTAGGTATGCACTTCCTTACCTCCCTCCCGAGGTGAGCATGATCATAGCATCCCTCTCCTTTCAGGTAGTCAACCCCCAATTTAAGACCCTACAGATATCCATTTGCTCAAAAAAATGAAATCAAAAAGATGGTACAAGAATTACTCGAGGCGGGTGTAATTTTCCATAGTACAAGCCCATATTCTTCACTAGTAGTGATGGTATTAAATAAAGAAGGTACTTGGCGCAAGTGTCCTAATTTTTAGGCCCTAAATAAACTGGCCATCAAAGATAAGTTTCCCATTTCATTCATTGATGATATGTTGGATGAAATCCAAGGGGGTTGTATCTTCACCAATTTAGCTATCACCAAATTCAGATGAAGGAGGGAGATATTATGAAGACTACTTTCAGAACTCATGAAGGACATTATTAATTCTTGGTCATGGTTTTTGGCCTATGCAATGCTCCATCCACCTTCCAAATTCTTATGAATAAACTGTTGAAACATTACCTTTGGTAGTTTGTCCTAATTTTCTTTGATGACATCCTCATTTACATCCGCACCTAGGATAGCCACCTTCTTCATGTGGACAAAGTTCTTCACTTTCTACAAGACAACCAATTGTTTGTAAAAAATACCAAATGTTCCTTTCGATCTAGTGAAGTGGAGTACTTGGGACACATTGTGAGTCGTGGCAGCGTAAAAGTGGACCCAAAAAAGATACAAGCTATGTAGGAGTGGTCGTGACCCATGACCTTAGAGAACCTACAGGGTTTTCTCGGTCTCACAAGTTATTACAGGAAATTTTTCCACCAATTGCTAAGCCCTTGACCCACCTTCTCAAGAAGAATGCATTTCATTGGACAATTGAGGTGGAGCAAGCCTTCATTGAGTTAAAGCGATCCATGTGCACTACTTTTGTCTTATTAGTGCCTGACTTCAATAAAAAATTTATGCTGGAATCAGATACTTCAGGCATTGGTATAGGCACAGTCCTCACCCAAGAGGGTCGACCTCTAGCCTTTACTAGTCAATCGTCGAGTGGCCGCAACTTGGGTAGATCCACTTATGAAAAATAAATTTTGGAAATTCTACATGTGGTGCACACATGGAGGCCCTACCTTTTGGGACGTCATTTTTAGATCAAAACAAATCACCATAGTCTGAAGTATTTTTTGGAGCAAAGGTTATCCTCCCCAGAACAAAACAAATGGTTGACTAAAATGTTGGGTTATGACTATGAAATCATATATTAAAAAGGAGAAGACGATATAGTGTTTGATGCTTTGTAACTACAGCATGAGGAGGATTGTGCCCTCTTTTCCTTATCCTTATGAGTCCCTCATTGGATTGAGGATGTACACTGGGAGTGGCTCCCACACCCGACTATCTCTAGGATAATTCAGTGTCTTCAAGAGGACCCTGATCCTCTCACTAGCTACACCTAGAAATAAAATACTCTCTGATATAAAGATCACTTAGTTATATCACCCTCTTCAGCACTCAAGCCGCAAGTCTTAACAAAGTTTCACTAATCATCCATTGCAGGTCACTCGGGCTTCCAAAATACATATGCTCATTCATGTTGTTCATTTTTCTGGGAAGGAATGAAGAAGGATATACTTCAATTTGTCACTGAATGTGAGGTTTTTCAATGTAATAAAGGTGAAATTGTCAAGCCTCCAGGCATTCTACAACCCCTACCCATTCTGTCTTCAATGTGGGTAGACATCTCCATGGATTTTATAGTAGTTCTTCCTAAAGCTGGGAACAAATCGGTCATCATGGTGGTGTTTGATCGCCTATCCAAGTATGCTCATTTTTGCGCTTTACCTCACCCTTTCACAACGACACTCATTTCAAAACTTTTCCTTGATCAAATTTTCAAGTTACACGGAATTCCAACCTCTATTGTATCTGATCATGACCCCACTTTCACCAACACCTTTTGGAAAGAGTTGTTTAAATTGTAGGAAACTCAACTAAACACGAGAACAACATATCACCCCCAATCTGATGGACAAATGGAAGTGGTCGTCAAATGTTTGGAAACCCACTTATGGTGTTTTTCTTTAGACAAATAGCACCAGTGGGTGTAATCAATTCCCTTGGAAGAATGGTGGTACAATACTTCCTATCACATGGCCACTAAAATAACCCCATATGAAGTAGTGTACGACCAACGACCTCCAACAGTCCTACCTATATTCTAGGCACATCCAAGGTTCAATATATTGATACCATGTTGCAAGAGAACACAACCATCACTGCAGCTCTGGAGGATAACCTCCACATGGCCCAAAATCACGTGAAGCAACAGGATGACCAACATCTTTTCGAAAGGGTTTTTTAGGAAGGGGATCAGGTGTTTCTTTGGCTACAACCTTACAAGCAAACATCTCTCAAATATTAAGGACATCATAAGTTGGCACCCAAATTTTATGGGCCCTACAAGATCATCAAGCATATTGGCTCAGTAGCTTACAAATTGGCTCTTCCGGCTACTTCCAAAATCCACCCAGTGTTTCATGTTTCCTGTCTGAATAAAGTGGTGGGACATAATTGTTGAGTTCAAAACATCCTGCCATAATTAGATGAATAGGGCTCCATGTGGCTCCAACCCGAAAAATTCCTCAAAAACCAGGAACTTCGGCTGTGTGGTCGAACCATCAAGGAAGTGTTGATCAAGTGGAAGGACATATCACCGGAAGATGTGACCTGGGAACCAACAACCATACTTCAACAATTTTCACACCTGGAGGCTTGAGGACAAGGTTTCTTTTGAAGGGAGAGGGCATGTTAGGATCCGATCCTAACCCCTCTCCATGGGTCATTAATTAGCAGGATATGTTTTCTGTGTAATAAAGGATGAAATTAGTTAATAAGGCCTAATAAATAAATGATAATAACTCAATGTAAGAAGACCTAATAGAAGCTTTTGCTTCTAGAAATATCTTCCTCTAGAAGTTTATTAGAAGTTAGAATTAGTATAAATACGTGTAGGAGGCATGGGTGAAGTTTTTCTTGGATATTATTGTAATAGAACTCTACTCTGTTGGAGGTTTCCCCCTCGAAGAGGCAAGTGAACATTGCTATCATTAATAAAGGTGCTCTTTCTAGTGTTATTATGATATCTTTATGGATATATCATTGTTGTTCTATTATTTATTTCTTAATATTTATTTTCTGCATATTATATTATATCTAGAATATTTCACCTTCCTTCTGCGTGAATCCTTAATCCTTCTGCGTGCTTTCTTCGTACTTAGATTGTTCTCAAAATTATATCCAAAACATTATGTCCAACAACCCCCCAACACTCACCTCTATCTCATACCGAGTCATTCATGGTCGTTTCCTTTTCTTCGATGATGCAATGAACTGTTGCGTCATAGCCTTAGTTGTTTCCACCTCTGTGACAACGATGACCTCTTTTATGGTGTCATGTTTCTGACTGCTTAGTCGGTCTTGTTCCTTTGGTTTCTTTATGTTTTGTCACAATACGTCTTAGAGGGTCCTCCTTTTCCCTTTTGACAGCCTTGTCCCACCTGATGGCGACTTATGTCCAGATAGCGACATTAGGAGGCATGTTTCCGAGGGGGCCAACATTTCTTCTCAGATGCACAATATTTGGTAAGCCTCATCTTCCTGTAATCGTCTTCTCTATTGGTAATCTTATGAGGTTTCTTGAGGCTGACAACCTCCTCCTTTCCGCCTACATATTTTGGCCACATCTTCCGGTTTAGTTGGGGCGTCGTATACGAGGTCAATTTCTAGGAAAACTCACTTTTAGTGGGATCCTAATCTGTTTCCTGCTCTTTTATTGTCATGAAGTGTTCATAACCCTTGAAGCGGATACTAAATTTGCTCTTGTCGTTGTGCAATTTTACGGAGAAAATGATGTGAATCCCTTCTTTTGGTATGCATTCAACGCCTGAGTATGGGTCCCCAACCAGCTCCGACACTGGTTGTGCTTTGATAACATCCTAGTCCATAAACTTCAATTTGGTACATTTGTCAACCATATCTCCTTCCCTACTTAACCCTTAGGAGGTCATTGGTATTGTTGGAATATTGGTTGTTGTCATTGATGTCAACCCTAGTCATGGGTTTTGGACCGCAAGATTGATAAAGGTATTTGGACATGAAGGACAATGCACATGCATATAAAACACCCATGAATGGATAGTATACATCATGTTGTTTCCGATGGTATGTGGCACGTCACATGGATCCTCATGGTTGAAGAGAAATGAATTTTTGAAGATGACAAAATGAATTGAAGAAGGAAGTACATGTAGGCCCTAAAGATAATTAAAGAAACAAATTACAAAATAAGAAAGTGTCAGGTCAACCCTAATGTTAAAATGAAGTGACATAAATGGTATAAATAAACATCGTTAGACATTCATTTTGACGCAAGTCAAATTTCAAAGGAAAGAAGAAGTAAAGAAGGCTGGATTTCAAGGGAGGATGAATTCTTTTGGTGATGTGTTCTAAGGTATGTTATTTTCAGGTCATCGCACCATTTTTGCTATAAATTTTTTTCTAGAACGATTCAGATGGTGAAATCGCTATGGTATTGAGAAGACATATCAAGGTACCTCTGGTAAAAATTTCATCTCTTGATTCGCTATAATTATGGAGATACACTCTGTGGAAGCTAGGGTTTGTGACCAGTCTTGAAGCTAGTCAATAAACATGTGTTCCGGGTAAAATAGTCATAACTTCTTCATCGATAATCCAAATGAAGTGGGACAAATTTTATTGGAAAGAGTATGGATTTTAGTTTCTTGTGTGTGTGTTTCAAAATCGTATGTTAATTATTAAGCGCGGGGCATTCTGTGCAAGTTCACTCTCTTGAATAGACCAGAATTGAATAAAGTCTACCATTTTTTCTATAACCTCTTTTTGGGGAGGATTCAAGGAGTGAAAATTGGAGGAGTTTCAGAGAATACATTGAGTAATATTATCTA
>JZKD02S2405007.1:0-12122 GCA_000966675.3 Picea glauca | reverse complement strand
TCTTATACTATTGTTCATTGCTCATTGGATATAGTTGAATGGTTTAAGTATAAGTTGAAAAAGGTTTTAAATTGTACTTGATACTGATTCACCCCCCTCTCAGTATCAACAGGTATTCTCGACGGAACTTTCCCCATTTGTCTAAAGTGCTTGCTCAGCGAGCTGAAGTTCGACTCTATTCTTGCTGGGTCTCTCCTATTTTCTCAATATGATATGAAAAAAATGAGTTCCACTTACGATGTTCTTACGTTGTTGTGGTTTCATTTCGACTGTGCTTGTACCATCCTGTTTTAACTAACTCATCCCCTCCACCATATGATTTCATGAGTTGTGTCATCATTGCATCTTAATTACAAAATCCTTCAGGTGAGTTCTCCTACGTACTGTTGATTGGCTGTGATTTCTGATGGATTTCATGAGTAAATGTGTATACAGTGCTTTAATGACCCATCAAACTAGTCGTCCAGCTGTATTTTCTGTGCCTGACTGTATTTAACGATCTTTTTGTGCCGACCTGCACAATAATGTGTTTCTCGTCGCAGGAGGGCCTATCCATATCTTCTCGTTAATCTTGACTTAGTGTTCACTTCGTGTAAGATGAATAGTTCAAGTGTGCAAGTTCTGATACCTTGGGATTATGCTTATTATGTTTTTGTCTCCTATCACTAAATTTTTATTGTTTTTCCCTTTTTCTACTTTTTATGTGGTTTTTCATGTTTTTCTTGCTACTATGGTAGATCTACTATAATACATGGGTTTCTACGTTGCATATGTAACTGCACAAATGGTTGGTTGTATCTATAGAGATTCATCCGAATTCCATTCACCATTTTGTTCAAGATCTGTCCATCCAAGGTTCCCAACCATGCAACACCTATCTCTATTATATGTTGGGTCACATACGACCCTAACCAATGCATGTGAAACTTCCCTGGGTGTTGTAGATACTTACTGTCATATAGAAGGACCAAGTCATTGACTTGGAATTTCTTTGTTCTAATATGTCAATCATGCCAAGACTTCTCTCTATATTTTTGCACCTATCCAGCCAAAAACTTGTACTCCCAAAGCTAGACTAACTGCTCCAATATCTCCTCTATTGCACTTGTGTCTGAGAGCTCAATGATGGTTTCAATGCACAGACTAGGTATAATGAAATCCATTGGAATTACTACTTCCTATCCATAGACCAACCAAAATGGTGTCTTCCCTGACAGCTTCTTATTTGTAGTTATGTATGCCCATAGTATCACATGGATGTGTAAGTCCCAATCGTCCCTTCCAACATTGCAAATATTTATCAAAGCATTCTCCAAAATTTTATTGAAAGCTTCTAATGTGTCATTAACATGAGGGTGATATGGTGTACTTTTCTAATGATGAATATGAAATTCCTCAGTTAATGCATCAATGGTTTGGCTAAGAAAGTGTGTACCTTGATCGCTAAGTAATATGCTCAGACATCCAAACCTGGTGAGTACATTCTCAAACAGAAAGCATGCAATAGTCTCTACAATGCAATCAATAATTGGTGATTCTTCTGCCCACCTAGTTAAATACTTGGTTGCAATGATGATGTACCTTGCTCCTAATCTCCTTGTGTGTGGGTTGATGGGACCCACAAAATCAATAGCCCACTTATTGAATGTTTGCAACGTAACTTTTGGATTTAATGGAATTTCATCACGTTGAGATGGCTTACCCACTCCTTGGAATCCATGGTAGGACTAACAATACTCTTTCGCATCCTTGAATAGTGTAGGCCACCAAATCCCTATGCATAAAATCTTCTATGTCATTTCTTTGCCTGCGTAATTTTCTCCAACAATCCCACCGTGTTCTTCCTCTAATATGGTTGTTCTTTCGTGTTCTAGTATGCAACGCCTCAAGATTCCATTTGCCCCTAAATTATACAAGTTCCTTGAAATTATTTGATAGTCTACTTCCTTGACTACCAATTGTTTCTTTTGTGCCACCGTCATGTCAGAGGGAGCCACACCTATATGTAGAAACTCCACAATGTCCATGAAATAATCATCCACTATCCTGACTGTGAATAACTATGCATCTGGTAAATTGTCATCTAAATTACCTGCATCCTCTCCTGTCAAGATCTATGAGAGATTATTTGGTCCTGCATTCAGTCTCCTTGGTTTTACGATGACCTCAAAATCATATTCCTGAAATAGTAACAACCGTCTTCATATTCTGCCTCCTAAGATAGTATTCTTGACTAAGTATTTCAATGCAAAATGGTTTATGCACATCTTGAAGTGAGACCCAAGTAGGTAATGTCTAAACTTCTGGAGCACATAGACCATGGCCAGGACTTCCCATTTGGTAGTGGTATAATTTTTTCAGATATAGACAGTTTCCTACTTGCGAATGCAATTGGATGATCGATTGTGCATTCGCATGGTTGTGAGATCACTGCGCCTAGTGCAATAGATGATGCATCGAAATGGACATGAAAATCTTTGTTCCAATATGGGAAGACTAAAATGGGTGTAGTGACCAATTTATGTTTCAGTGTGTTCAACCCCTTCTGGAAATCCTCATTCCATTGGAACTTGACTTCTTTCTTCAACAGGTTTTCCATGGGTGTTGTAATCTGCACGTGGCCTTGAATAAAATTCTGATAATAACCTGTATGTCCCAAATTTTCTCTTAGTTTTCTGAATGAGGTCAGTGATGCTAATTCCAAAATAACGACGATCTTGGTTGGGTCAACCAATAGGCCTTTCTTGCATATGATATTTTCTAGTAGAATTCTGAATGGTGCAAGAAAGATGCATTTCTTTAAGTTCAACAAAATATGACATTGTCTGCATCGATCTAACATGATCCGAATAACTTCGATATAATCCTGTAGTAGACTGAATACCATCCAATCATCTAAGTACACTTCCAAAATTTTATGTATGAACTCTTTGAATGCAGACACAACCACTCTAGAAAACACTGCAGGGGCATTCTTTAATCCAAATGCATCACCCTGTATTGATAACTGCCCCATTCTATCGCAAATGTGGTTTTATGTTTGTCCTCCTATGTGATTTTTATATAATGGTACCCATAGAATCCATTAGTAAATGAATACGCTTCTTGACCTCCTACGTTTTCCAGTACTTCATCAGTGAATGGTGTTGGGAATGGGTCATGTAAGCATGTGCCATTCATCTTCCTTAAGTCGACACAGATCCTAATCCCTTCAATCTTCTTGTTCTGCACCACCATAGGGATAATCCATTTGAATTCTTTGACTGGCTCAATGATGCCAGCGTCGAGCATTCTATCGAGTTCATCCTTAACCTTCTCCTTATACCTCGAGTTCAACCTATGTGGTCTCTGTCGTATTGGCTTAGCTCCTGGTTTTAGTAGAGTCTTCATCTCCCCTAAGTCGCCTGCTATCCCCTTCATCTCTAAGAATGTAGTGGGAAATAAGTCTTGATATTATCATAATAAGTTTTCCACCTTCTCAATTGTCTCATCGTTCCAATAGTCTTTTATGTGCGCAAACTTAGGATTCTCAGTTGTCCCAATGTTGACTTGCTTTGTATTTATTGGTTGTGTGTATGCAGCAGATACCGGCTCTAGCCCTTCTATTGCATGTGTGCCTTCTGTATCTGGTACCTGGACATTCCAGGGGTCCCCTTCATTGTATTCTTCCTCTGTTAAATTATAGCATTCAAATAGCTTATGGACCGTTAATTTGGTTGTGTGCACACTGCCTAGGGGTTCTTCTTCCACCAATTCTACCTTCGAGAAGCTATTTGTTTGGGTGGCATATAGGGTTGTCTATATGGAGGGAGATTCATGTTCAAATGTGAAAATGACTTTGAATCTCTAGAAAAATCCTTCCCATAATACTGTCTCTTTGCGCGTCTCCAATTCTAAATACCAATTCCTTGGGATTGTATCCAATGTGTGTATGAATCAGTGTGTCCAATCTGCTTCTGATACTGAGTGCCATAAAGCCCTACATTTTTCCACATGATCCACTGGGTCACGTTCTCCTGTTAATTTATGCGCACTTACTTCAGCTTTAGATCCAAATCGTATCTGCATGAGTCTACTACATTGTGCCCAGTCTTTAATACTCTTTCTGTGCATGACCCACCATCTAGTTGGAGTTTCTTTTAAGATGACATCTAGTGCTAACAACCTCTGTTGTTCAGGTACTTGTAATTAGAATGATTTTATAAACACATTAATCTCAGTTATTCCATCGTACCTGAGTGGGTCATATAGTTATGTTCCAATCCAGCGCAAATATTGGTTTATACAGAAACATCTTCTATTTGATACTTCATGCATCATCTGTTGTCGATTCTCTAGACTAGCTTCTGAATATGATGCACATGAACTGAAACTTCTCCAACTGAGCATACCATCCACTATTGGCTTGACATAATACTCCATTCACATCATCAAATTATATAAATTGTCCATGTCATTCGCCCTTATTAAATCTGTATATATCTTCCCTTCTGATGGGTACAAGGGTGCAGTAACCTTTAGATCCCCAACCTCGAAGATCATATCCCTTATTTTCAAGTTAATAATTTCTTGTTTATAAGCTTCCCATTCCAGTCCCATTAAATTTGTATATGGTTGAATAACATCTATGATCTCAATCACTTCAAAATATATCATGTTGTGTACCCCATCTATGTTTACAGGTACCCCTGTTAGTTTCCCTATCGGGACTATCTTATGCTAATTCAAGATCCTTAACTGGAAAGGGGACCATATTAATTCAGGTTCACCCATCATCTCCCATGTATTCTTAGGTAGTACATTCACATCCGATCCTAAGTCTAGGATAACATTATCCACATCGTATTCCCCAATCTGCGCATTAAAATTGAATTCCCCATTGGTTCTCTTCATGCACAGTACTTGGTTTCCCATTCGCTATGTGACAGGGGTGTCCCTTCCTTTTGTGGAATAATCAATCATTTTGTATAATATCCTAAGTGTAGTTCTATCTCTCATTAGTTCTACACAACTTTTTAAGAATTCAGTTAGTGTACTTACTTGCACACTTGACTTTTCAGGTATTGTTGGGTCTTCTAGATGAGGTAGCGATGATGTGGACACTTCCCCATGTGGTTCAAGTATTTCCTTTCGTGTGCTCTGATATGTTTATTTTTCATGTTGTGGGTTGAATGTTCGCATAGGCCCCATTGAGTTCCTTACCCACTCCTCCATTTGTTTTCCTTGAGTTTCCATATCAATGCATGTGCGAGCTCCTCCACGTGTAACAATTGTGATTTTTGGTCCTTCACTATGTTCTTCAACTGATGTCATTTGCACATTCTAATTCTGATGTGGATTCCGATTTGGGTTGCCTATAGCTTTCCATTTTGCAACTAGCTGGGGACACTCCTCTATTGTGTGATCCAATGCTCTATAATATGTGCATGTGGTACATGGGTTCGAGCAATCTCAGGCCAAGTGTCCTGGTTGATTACAGTTATAACAGATAATCGGTCCTCGTCCTCCTCGACCAAAATTCCCTCTTCATCGGCCTCTGCCAATTTTTTTTATGTTCCCTTGATTGAAACCTTTCTGAGTGTTATACTGTGCACCACTCCCATCCACATTGGTATTCTCTTCCTGGATATGATATATATTCAATCTGCACTTCCTTAGTAGGTCAAACGCAAGACAATCCTTTTCTTCATGTCCTACTGATTTGAAAAAATTGCAAAACAAGTTCTTTGAAGTACTCTAGTATTTCTAGAGTAATGGGCACTCTACAAGATGATTTCCCCATTTCTTACATGTCTCATAGTATCCTCCCCTGGGTAGTGGATTCAATGCTCTTACTGCCAAGTATTGGAAGAATGTTGGGCATTCGTCCTTGTGGTGGCCCTCCGTCCTACACTTGGTACACCAAATTTGTTCTCATTTTTCCCTTACTTTGGTAAGCTCAACTAGTTGAATTGTTAATGAGACTAACCGTGTTTAAATGTGTGCCATTCCCTTAGTGTCTCCTGCCACCAATGACTCTAATTTCATCGTGATTTCCAGTGCCTCTGGTTGCGACACAACCTTCTGTTGAATTAGTGGTCTACGAATGTGGGGTTAGTAATCCTACAATGAACCACTATTGATGATGTTGATATGGAATCTAGAAAGTCAGTCTCCCCATTACATCCTTAAAGCATTGATTGTAATCCCATATTACCTCTATTTGCACCTGTTTGATATCCTTCATTTCAGTAATATATTGTTATTCTGACTTCGTATTTTTGAACTCCTTTAATAGTGCTTAATTTGTTTATGTCAAAGTCCTATCCCGTTCGGTAGGTGTAATACATTGTAATTTCATATACCATACAAGCGAGTGGCCGCTAAACATTGTCACTAACTACGTGATCTTCACTGCTTCGTCCTGTATGTTTTTAGAGGCCCAAACTGTCTCGCAGACAAACAAGTGTTGCTTCGGGTCCTCTAACCCTACTCCCTTGAATCCAGGAAGTCTAAGGGTATTATCTATCCCTTCCATTTTGGTTTTTGTATTCCCTCCTCTTGGTGATGTTGGTGCACTTTGATTTTGACTCTGCACACTACTCACACTATTTCGATTGGTATTGTTTTGTCCTCCTTGGATAACTATGATGGCTTTCAACAAATCTTCAAATGTTGTTTTTGATTGTGGTGATGCACATGGGATCATGGATTCAACGTAGGATATTGTCTGAGTAGGACTTACCCTCTCTTCTATTACTGGACTGGACTGACACCCCTCTTCTCTACCTCCTACATTTGGCATCTCTACAATTTGCACTTGGGCACAAGGTTCCTGTTCTTCTGGCTCACTGTGCGACTCTTCTCTCCTAGCCCCAGTCTTTTTCCTTTTATACCTCCTTCCTCCGCACAACTCTCCAAATTCATAGTCTTCCTCTAGTGTACTACCTTCTTGAATTCTCAGTCCCTTCCTTCCTCTTTCATGGCTTCTTCCCTTTTCTCAGGCAATGCTTATGTTGTCCTCCAACTCCCCTATGTGTGCAAAGCCCATTTAATTTTCAGACTCCATTATCATCACATGATTTTCACATAATAAAATATTTATCCACATATTCAATGATTTCGAGAACCTCCCACGTGGGCCTTTGAAAAATTTTTATTTCTGCAACATTGTATGACTGAATGCAATCTATGGAAAATTATGTAACATAACCCCCTAGTATACTATCCAACCAAAATTCAACTGCTCGAGTAGTTTGGTTACTTATCAATTTTAGTTTCCTTACAAGTTCTGAAGTCCAATTCTTCGGTGCTACAACACTAAACCTTCATGTCTTCTCTACTAACCATTCCAACCACTCGATCAAAATTTCTAGGAATTCGCCAAAGAAAATTTCATGTTGATCTGTGAACACATATTTTTGCATCCATTGCTTGTCACTCATCTGAGGGTTCCTATTCTCTTTTTGTGTGAAGTCTCATTCTTTTCATTCCAACTAGTCTATGATTTCTTTCTTAGTCGGCCTCCAAAACATTCCCTTAGTCGTAAATTCCCAATCCTAGCAATGAAACCATTTGTTGACTTCTTCTTGTGTGTGCATGGGTTATCAGACCCGGTGTTCGGGTTTACCGTGACCAATAAAACCCTCAAGACATCGACCCTTTCGGCATCACCTACTTGCGCAAATGAAGTCTCACCTGAGGTATCTATTGGGGCTACAAGAACCGGGTTTCCGCATCAATAAGGGAAAGGGAGGTTGATGCGTGAATAATTCTTCTTGATATTAACTTATGTATGTTCTTGATTATTACCTAAACTAGCCCATCCATACATGAACATTCCAGCATAACCAATTCATAGACTAAATTCATTCTGTGAAGTATATTATCATTCATGAATGCATAAAGACAAGTAAGAACACAAGACACAATACCCTCTCTAAACTCCTTCTTTATTCATCTTGTTTCTTACTAAATGACTATTACATTCATGATATTTCCATAACCTCAATTCTCTTCCATTCGCACTCTCTCACACTTACATATGCATATCTTTATCCCTCTATCTCTCTCTATATATTTATCTATTTCCCAATCCCGTTTTATATTTATACCCCGAAATATAGGGTTTCAATTTCTATTCTTATCTATCCAAAAATAACCCATTACAATGCATGGCATAGCCATCTTCAATAAACTGTCTATTTTCCTTCTTCTACTTCTTTTTCTTTATACAACTTTTATGTTGTCCTTCTATTTCTGGAAAGTTGCACTATCGTCGTTTGTGCTTCCTTTTCTCTCTCGCTTGCTTTATCTTTTTGTCTTTGTGTTATCTCTATCCTTCACGTCCTTTTGTGCCATTTCTATCTTCTGTGTGAATCCTTCCTTCTACACGATTCCTTCCTTCTACGTGCTTTCTTTGTACTTAGATTTTTCTCAAAATTATATCCAAAACTTCATTTCCATCACAAGCATAACTTCATCAATGTTAACTTGGCTAAAAGATTTCAAGTACATGCAAAGAATATTCAAAGAACATAGGTGGAGGGTGAAAATATTCAAATTTTTAAAGATTTGAAGATTGCCATAGATAAATACATGTTTCATTCATATTTTTATGCTAGAGATATGGATGGTGTGGATATTGTTTTGGGATATCCTTGGATGGAATAAGTTGGTACAATTAAAATTAATGTGCAAAATAAGTTTTTGAAGTTGTGGTATAAGAAAAATAAATTTTCATTGTAGGATATTTCTCTTATTAAATAGGAAGGGCCCAAGGAGGCACGTGAATAAGTACTTGTAGGGAAACAAATTACAATACCTCATGACACATCAATTGAAGAATATAGGGTTGAATTAGAAGACGATCATATAGTACCACTTCAAGAAATCAAAAGAAAGGGCATAAATAGGAAGAAGAATCTACAAAACCACGTGTTGAAGAGTTAAAGAAAGAAGAATCAATAGTTAAGCTTGGTGTATATCACCACCCACACCACACAGAGAAACAACAATCATCAATACAAGGGTGTGAGCGTTAGCAAACTTACTATGGATCAACATGGAACCAGAGAGATAACTGAATATGGAATACTAGAAGCAATGCATGGAGATATTATAGTATTACAATGAAGACATGGATCCCAAGAAAGACTATAATAATAAGGGGTAGTTGGCATAAGACCCCTAGGAACACTCATGAGAAAGTATAAATACACATGAGTATGATTGTATTGGATATGTGTTGGATTATATTGTCTTGTATCAAGCATGACTTCTGGAGTGATTCCATTTATAAGGAGTATTTGATGGTGTTACCCTACCTTAAGGGTTCTTCTCTATATTATTGTGTTGTTCATGGTGAATGTTTTGGTATCTTGGATGTTCTAGGGTTTATTTATGAATTTTTATGGTGGATTCTCTCTTATATCTTTGAAGTTTTACTGCAAAGGAAGAGAGTTTTTCTAACTTGGTTTTGACTAAAACAACTAACAACTTTCACCAACTCACTCTCAAGGTTGAAGATAGATTGAAGCACATAAGTTATTTTCTAGCTTAAACAAGCTTTAATGATGTGAAATTGAGACAAGTGTGCTTGTATCATATATTATGCTAGAAAAATTAATGGAAAGAGCATGGAATGTAAGGAAATCAAACTTGCTTAACATGCAATGACATCAATCATGGAAACATGGAAATGTTAAAGTGTAAACAAGGTTCCCGTGAAGCAATTATGTCAAGATAGAATGGTGTTCACAAAATATAATTGAAGAGTTTGTCATTCATTGTACCATTTCATCCTGCCCATGAAACTTCATAACAAGTGATAGTAGCTCAAAATGCAATTAGATTTATCTACCATATATCTTCATCATGAGACTAAATACCATTGTTGTTATGTACCAGTAAGATGTTAATATTAAGTCAATGAAGATTATGTGGAAACATAATTAGCCTTAAAAGAGTACTCATCAACCATAATATGCAAATAATATTTATCACTAATGGTGAAGAAACACTTCAATATTGCATTTATCAATCAGATTTATGTCAACAATTATATACAATTATAATTAACAGATAATATTCAGCATCCACTAGTCCAATAAACAATAATATACCAACACA
This sequence comes from Picea glauca, assembly GCA_000966675.3. Classification (NCBI taxonomy): domain Eukaryota; kingdom Viridiplantae; phylum Streptophyta; class Pinopsida; order Pinales; family Pinaceae; genus Picea; species Picea glauca. The sequence continues at coordinate 2,012 of JZKD02S2405007.1, read as the reverse complement.
TAATGAAAAAAATAAAATCCATATTTAAAAGATACATCCCAACACTTTATATAGGTGCTTAAATGGACTATTTATAAGGAAATTAGATGTTGAAATGTGCATACCAACAATGAGATGTCATGCTCATAAGGGTGCTTTAAACTTATGTATTGAGTTAAATATGTTTCACATACATGTATTTTCCATCCATTTCAATGAGATGTCATGCTCATAAGGGTGCTTTAAACTTATGTATTGAGTTAAATATGTTTCACATACATGTATTTTCCATCCATTTCAGATCCATACCATATACATCAACATTTGCATCAAAGTGAAAACTTGCCAAGTATTATAAACCCTCAACCATAGATTTTAAATAGTAAACAATAGATTTTAAATAATAAACAGAGTTGAGATTTTCTTAAATCATTTGGCTTAGAGACTAGGTCACACATGAGTGCATCGATTTATTAGATTTGAAAGTTGTGATCACCAAGGTTCCCAAACATTGCTATAATTTGTTGTATTATGTCCAAATGTTAACCAAACATTGCTATAATGTGTTGTATTGTGTCCAAATGTTAACCAATGAAAGTAGGTGAAGTAAGATATTTACAAATATCAAAACCATAAAAGACATGAAGAGACCTAGTTTATTCACTTTGCAATCAATCGTTCCATTAGGTGATGCATGGATTCATTGTTTGTAGTCATATGAGTATGCGAAGTGTCAAACATTGCATATATATCAAGCTTTAAGCCAAATCGTTGAGATCCTTATCCAATTATGAACGCAAAATTTAAAACCCTTATGCCATATGATTTATTTATGTGTTTTCCAGTATTAAGATAAACTCAAATGAAGATTGGAGATCTATCAGATTTAGAGTTTACGTGTCATGAGAATTAGATGCAAGCATAGGATTAAAACAAGAAAGAAGACATTACGTCCAACTTCAAAATTGGAAATTGATTCTAATAAATCAATCAAGACTAGGTGTGACTTGCAAATAAGATCCAAGTTACTAAGAGATATCAAAGGATTAGCTCAATGAAACTTTTGGAAAAAAAAAGCATTCTATATCATGAGATATAACAAATTAATCTCTAGATTGTTAAATAAACAAAAATAAATAAAAATAGAAAAATCAAATGAAATGGAAATAAAAGAAATGAGAAAACTTAAGTGCTATCATTGGGTTATGGAGTTTAGACTACTCCTTGAGTAGCTATCCCTTTTACCTTGAATGTTGAAGTCCCTAAACATCTCTAAAGAATGTTTGATGAATATCAATATAAGAGATTTGAACCTTGCAAGAGTCACAAGGTGGATAAACTAGCAAAGATTCAGCTTAAGTATTGCAAACCTTAAATTTTAAACATAAATCCTAGGATAAGGAGTTAAAACCTTAAGATATTAAACCCCAATACACAAAAACTAGCTTAACAATTCACAAAGAAATCACATAGATAATAGATCATACTTCACTTGCATTGTTTTTTTTTCAATGGCTCCTTCCTCAATGACCATATGAACATCAAAGTTTCAAACCCTTCTTTGATTATCCTAGAACACTTACTCAAGAAAATAGAGAATATTTCACACCAATATTAAGCAAAATAAGTCTTTCTAGTCTATTTCCAACCATGAGAAATGAGTGAGGTATCCTCATCTAGATAAGGTGACCCATAATACCATACAATGAAAACCATGATCTATGAAAATATAATGAGCTCATACCATGTGTTGAGATGAAATCATGAGCCTAAAACCATGGGAAAATACCTCAAGTTGTTACAACAAACCCTCAAAAGTAGGGCACCCTTCACAAAATGAGAAAATACTAACTAACTATCACATGTGTGGTCCATGAGAGTGCATAATAAAGTACACCCGCCTCAAAATGAGTAAATAACCATATTCTAGAACATATATGAGGTCAAAAGGAGGCCCAGGAAGAAGGGCACCCCCTAACTAATCCCAACAATCAAGGATTAACACATTTCACACATGTGAGAACAAGTAAATG
>JZKD02S2404996.1:0-28852 GCA_000966675.3 Picea glauca | reverse complement strand
CTACAAACCAAAACTATACTGTTTTTACATTAATTTGTCAAATCAAAGCCCTAACTGAGCATAAGCAAGACGTCAAGCCCTACTGAGGGAGACGTTAGCCCCTTTTAGGGCAAAAAGCAGCACAAAATGACAAACGTTGGCCCTCTTTGGGCCTCCCAACCATGCCACACGTGCCAGCTGCCCTGTCAAACTGCCATACGCTGAAGGTGATGTCAATGGCTCCTAGGTGACATCCTAGGCCATCAAAGGGGAACATTCCACTGGAAGTGGGTCAACCCCCCTAGGCTGGGCTTAGCCAAAGTGTCCCTGATGGAATGTCCTTCTTCTTCTCATGTGCAAAAGCTCGGTCAAACAATGTCCTGTCTCTGCCCCTGATGGGGTCCCAACAACCATCTAATGGGCTCTTCAGCCCATGGAGGTCCGAACTAATCATTTCCCCATGTGTACCGGTCCAACTGGTACCTGTCCGTCGGGCATGGTCCTGCACATCAAAACTTCGCCCTCCATGGGCTCATTAGTCACAGGGATCATAGCAATGTTAATCACGTCTCATCATTAATGTTATCAAACATATGCATAAAAACCCTGATATATCATTCAATAGCTCAAAGATATTACAAAGACCTACAATACAAAGCCGAAGAAAAGGACAAAACACCCTATTGGGCTAGTATCCATAAGGAAAGGTAAGTTTCCAAGGGGTATCATCCAAACCATGTAAAACGAGGTGATGTGGTCAAGGGATGTCCAGACATACAGGTAGAGTGAGAGACAGGGATGCATGGTATTACCTGTGGGTGCCTTTGTAGAAGGTGAGTTGTACTCGTCATGGATGCAAATTTTTCCAAGCCCTTTATTGCCTTTATNACATGAAGTCCTTCCTATCTCCCCACTGCCTCAGGAAAGCACCATCCAGAGCCTCAATCCCAACAATAGATCCTGGGGCCAATCCTCTAAACCACTTCCTCACTTCACCATCCAGACTCTGGATGAAAACTCTCATCCAGACATCCTCATTTTCAATATTGAGGTTGTCTGCATAACTGTAGAAAGCAGCCAGGTGCTCTTCAGTGGTTAAGTCTCCTTCCCCAGTGAACTTGGGCATGTATTTCAGGTAATCTCCAACAGGGAGAGGATTCATACGATGGGGAAGAACTAAGGGAGCGTATGTGGCAGCGACTATGGCGTCCATTCTATTTAGAGGGGGATTAGCACCAGCCATAGGGATGTTAGGTGGAGGAGAACTTGGAGGAGAAGGAGTTCGCGAAGGGGGAAGCGGGAGTAAATCTCGGATTGGGGTGGGAAACAAGAGGTGATTCAAGGAATAGGCTACCGAGCTCCAGTCGGCAGGTTCTCCTTCCTGTGCAGGAGTGGGGAAATATTATGAGGTCGAGGGTCTACGCCAAGGTATAGTTTCAGGGGAGAGGGAAGTGACAAAGTCTCGTCCCTCTGGTCCCGGACCAGGAGGGGAAAACTCAACAGGAACACTCCCAAAATTTAAGAAACGGGGAACTGCAGAAACAAGCCTGTCAAATAACTGAGGGGGAGAAAAAGGAGCTCCAACAGAAGGATATGGCGAATAACCTGGTTCGGTGATGGACGCCTCTTCCTCAGAGGCCTTTCCCTTTCTGAGCACCGCCTTTGGATCCATTTCAGGTGTAGCTAGAGGCAGTTGTGGGTGAGACCGCGTATGCCTGCCTCTGAAAGCCACAATTAACTGAGCAGGTTCTCCCCAGCGGAGTCGTCACAATGGAGTCGCCAGGTGCAAATTATCAATCTAAAAGGCTATGGTAATCTGATGCACCTTCAGATTCAAAGGCTCAATGTCGTTTTACCCAGGGAAAATCTTCAATTCCGTCCCCGACAATGGCGCCAGAAATGTTAGCATCATAAGTCACTCCTGGATTGCTTGCAGGAGCAGAGCCCAACGCCCATCAATTTTGTGTCACGATTTGTTTATAAAGGGTGATCAAATGGAGATAATGGCTCTAGGAGGTATCACTCTAACTCAGGGACTGAGTCTGGTACATAAAGAACAGGGGAGGTCTGGAATCCGAACTTCAGCCAGTGGGTTGATTTAAAGATGAACAGGTGGAAGACTTAGGAGAAAGTGAACAAACACCTCTGGGAAACAGGCTTGCAACGGTTTGTAGGAGAAAAACTCTGATAGCAGGATCCTCCTAGTTCAGAGCTTCAAGAAACTGAAAGAAGACTTGACTGGATCCTCCAATTCCAAGTCGTTCAGTGTTAAGGAAATCACAAAAACTGACTAGAGGCTCCGTAACTATTACAGTGATCCATTACAACATCATCCTATAATAGTTACAGCTCGACTGGATCCTCCAATTCTGAGCTGCTCTAACACAGTGTAAACAAAGACATGAGAGAAACTGGCATTCATAAGGCAAGAAGTCTCCAAAGTTCATATATATCCAGAACAACAATGCTTCATTAAAACTTTACAACCAGGGAGCTCAGCTCAACCATCGATCCTTACAAAAGTGGGAAAAATGCCTACATATACTTGAAACAAAACCCCCAACAGTCAACTCGAGACATCGCATTGAAGACATTACATCTGCATATTTACTGCGCATGCAGTCTCTAGACGTTTGTGAACTTTAGTCAGACGTAATCGCATTCCAAAGGACCTGTGACTGAATTGACCATCTTGCATTCATTCCTTGGCTTTCCATTTATGGTAGAAACGATGTCCAACCACCATCAACTGCTGTAATAACTGCTTCATTGGGATCGAGAAAATCCCAGGTTGATTCTGCTCCTTCAGGACATGGAGGCGCTCGGGATGACTGGAGCTCTTGATATGAGGAGGAGAACATACGGTAACCGGGCAGGGGTAATTAAACACACTCAATATGGGATGAGGAGAGGCCACGCGAACGGATGACCGAGGGAAAGCGATAGGGAAAATGCACGTGGCAGAACTCATGAATTTTGGGGTGTATGAGCCAGGTGGAGGAGACACAGGGACCAGGAATAAATTATGAGTTGGCGTGACAAAGGGATAGGACGTGGCATCAAGGAGGCATATGATGAGGCTTCGGATTTTCGGGGATTCGGGATTCGCGAGTTTGGGATGCACGAACTCTTTGCCTCCTGAAACCCCGATATCCCGATGCGCGATGAGTTCCTCCCCTCTAGGTTGTCCTTCCTGGATATTCTATTATTCATAAGACTTCCCACTATATGACCAGAGCCAAACCTTTGACGGGCTTAGGCGTCTTCGACATCTCAATACACAACTTCTCGAGACTTGCGATCCTTCAATTTCGCGATATGTCGATGCCACCTGTACTCCACTATAGTCCTCGGCCCTGTAGGGAAATCGCGTATCGGGATATTGCGATTCCTGCTGCCATGTGCGCGGGACTTTCAGTTCCCCGGTCCCCAACTCTGCGGGATCTCTCGCCACGTGTCTCTACTAGCGGACTGCTCTGATCTTCCCGACACTTCTGTGGGCCCGAGTTCCCGGACGCTCTCAGCATTTCGCGTCTCGCGAAATAACGAAGCTTCTCTTTGCATGTTGGAGTCGCGATGGGCGAGACGCCGAGATGGCCATCCCTTGCGACACGCGCCCCTGGATCGAACGACCTATATTCAACCTCCAAACAGAAAAGACTTCTCTGTTGCTAAACGTCGAGTAAATGGGCAACTCCGAGATTCCGATAACCGTCGATCTGCTTAGTGGACGGATCTCGGCTGCCGATGGCAAGACTTCGCACGCTTGCTTGATATGTTACTTAGAAAACAAGAATTCTCCCGAGCCACGCTCGATCATTTGTACAACTTGCAGACTCGCATGCTTCTCGAACCTGTGACAAGAATAATAGCTAACAGGAAGAATCACCAAAAATAGAAAGAATAAACTTCCACATGTGCATGCTCCAAGAAGAATATCCAAAAATAGAAAGGATATCAAGCAAGGCCATGCAAAAGCCACGTGTGTGGCCCTCCATGTATGCCACATGCCTCCCAATAAATTCCCTCCATAACCACCTCAAGTAAAATCATATATGTGCTAACTCAAAGAGGTGAGGGCGCTCTCCAAGAAGGTCAAAATATGCTACGTGTAGTTGAAATATCCACACAATAAAGATGAGAGAACACCTAGGAGAGGTGCACCCTAACAAATTGTGCTATGTAATTACCTCAACCACCCAAAAATTAATAAAATATATCCATGTGAAGTGTTCCCTAGGAGACTATTCCAAGAGTGGTTAGACCTCATCAATAAACCAATAAAATACTCCTCCATATGCGATGTCATAAAGATGTCCAACCAACCTAAGAGAGTGCACCTTAAAGAAGTGTGCCAACCTCTCCAAGAAACAATAAAATAACACATGCCTTGGCAAATGCACCTAATAAGTGGGGGTGCTCCATAAGAAAACCTCAACCAACCCCATGTAACCACTCCAAGTGTGAAAAGCAAGCCAATGAGGTAGGGTTCCCAAGAAATTAAACTTAATCCGGATAAAGTAGATTCATTTAACCATTGATCGATTAAATCAACCTCAACATATGTGCACCAAGGTTAATGCTCAAATATAATTATAGTCCCCCTCCAATAGTCACCAATTGATTAAATCACTATGAACATGTGTACCAATGAGGAGTGCACTCTAATAAAGTGTTGTGCCATGTAATAAAATATTTTCTCCTTAGCAAAACCCCACCATGAAAACAATAAAATATAAAGCCCAACCTAATGTTCACCACCACTAAGGGATTATTACATAAAAAATCATCATTCAACCTTAGTAAAAGGTTAGATCACCATCAAATCATATGTAATACCAAATTATTAATAACACATCAATAAGGGTACTAACATCATCAAACACATTCCACTTAGGTGATGTCTAGAAAATGTTACATCATTAAGCTATATCACCAAGGAAAATCCCACAAAGGCAACATGCATCATCCCACCATAGCAACATAACAAGGGAAGGGGACATAACAAAGTGTTGACCCATCCAATCATCAAGTATGTCCCCCATCATGCATCCAACACATAAGGATCATGTACAACACCCCCTCCTAGTGACACCAACATCATACATCAACACACCAAGTCACTAGGAAATATCAACAACATCATGAACAAGATGTAGTACATATTCCCCCCCGATGCGTAGGGGTAACTAGAGGAGATCATGTCTCATGGAACACAATGGAGACAATGATTATGACCATGATGATGATCAACATGTCCATAGATGGCAACCCAACATCCCCCCTTAGATGCCTCTTACAACTACAGATCAACCAAGCTCATCACATCCAAACAACTCAGTGTATAGTAGATGGTAAGCTAGTGTCACCATGAGGTATGTTAGTTCTTCTTTTATGAAAATTTGTGTGCTTAATTTGTCGGGCATGTGGATGAGGATCATTGGTTGAAGTTGGATAATGGATCGTTGGCTTGTGAAGTTGTGGTTGTTTCCTTATTTCACATTGGTGGTGAGATTATGTGCCCTAGTCATGTGTTTTCACCAACCAGGGAAAAAGGGTGCTACTGGGGGGCCCTCACAAGGGTTTGTTCCCCACCATAATTAACACTTTCCATCATGGAACCTATCACGGTGTACCAAACTTTGGTAGTGGGTCATGGTCTATTCTCTCATGAGAAGAAGGGGTTGAAGGCCCAGAGGTTCATGCAGTTGCTATGTATATGCTATGTAAAAATGATAAAGGCCACCTATAAAAGCCATAGGCCAGCCTGATCTCTACCCCCTCTAATGGTAATTCCCCCTTGTCCTTATGCACTAAATGCACACTTATAACAAGACCATAGCCCAACAAGAAAATGAAAGAATAAAATCTTGAAACTTGTAAAGGGGACTTGCAAAATAAACAATGGGTATCAAAAGGCAATTAAGGGGTTCATAATGAAAAAAGTATCGAGGAAAGGGTATCTCAAGCAAGGATCGCTCCCTCTAAAGAGGCGCTCATAGAAATGGACTTAATGACACCATAAGCCATGAAGTAAGCGCAAATTCATACCATTATCACACTTACTCTTGAAGGGTTTCATTCTTTCATTGTTTCCCTCGGGACCTATCCCTCTACCTGGATCTTTTGTTTCACTGTCTTGGTCGACACACCTAATATGGTTGGATGAAGGCCCTCCCATATTAAAACTTGCCAACTCACATGAGGTATTAGGCCATTGTGATGTTTGAAGGGGATATTGAAGTGAATTGTTTACATGGCCTATATATTAAGTAACAACTTACTTTGCATGATTCAAGGACTAATATCTCTCATGAACATTGGTTTACCTTGTCTTATATTCTTCTTTGTTTTGGATGGCCCTAACATGGTTCTTTGAGGAACATCCTAGGATTTCACCCATGATGTTTTGCCCTTATTGTAGGACTTTGGCACCTGTGATGCAGAGCAGTGATCCATCCAGTGACTTGCCACCTTTCGACATGAGATCTCACATCCTCAGATGAGCTTGGCTTTAGCAGATTTGGTCATGATGGCACATAGATGGGATGAAAGCCCACATGTTGGGAAGTGTACCCCTGGGGCTTATTACTCACTGGATGGAGGTCGCTCAGTAGTTAACAACCAAACACTATGCAGAGACGAGATGCAACTCTTCCCACCTTGGACACAATACCTTGTGTTAGCACTCTATAAATCTGTTCGGCTGACAAACAAACGACGAATGTAACTTTTTCAACCAACATTGAGACCCGAAACTAGCCTTTCAGATCTGGAGAGGGCTCTCTTGGAAATGATGTGGCCTCTGTGCAGGATATGACTTTGAAAATGATGGCTATATTTAACACCTATGATAGAGTGGGTTCTAGTTATATTGGCGGAGAAAAGTAATACTTGGGATATGGGGTCGATCTGAGGAAAAGATGGGACAAATGACTCAGTGACTGGATTTGAGAGGATAAGGCTAGGCGAGCAACAACCTTCAGTGTAAATTGTAATGTGTGGCGGGAGAAAACATAAGAAGCAACTCAAGAGCGCCGCTGTGGATGAACTTAGAGTTAGCTTGAGAGGAAAATGTTTTGTCTAAGTGGCACGAACAAGGGGTGCAGTACAACGAATCCACAGGTTCGATAATTTGTTTCAAAATAGACAGAAAAATATATGGAATAAAGATAACAGGAAAACACATACGCAAAGAAATAAGCACAATACATCCAACTATCACAACTAGAATCTTTTCATCAAATCACAGGACCTTTGCATTAAATTCCGGTCAAAACTTCAGATTACATTCAATAGCTATCATCTACCAAATTTGGCAACCAACCTGGCTTACATCGAAAAGATGAAATATATAAACGAGGGCGTCGCTTGGGCTGCCCTGCTTTCTAACTGTTAACCCTAAACTAGAAAAAATGCACCACATGCGCTAGAGACTCTTCGCATGGTACTATCCAAAAACAGGCAATAATCACGCCTGCCCACTAACGACTGTCTTCAGGTTCACCACGGGGTCTGATTGTCAGTCAGAATCCGATGTGGGGAAAAATGTGTCATTGTATCTCTTGATTGGGTATCCTAGTGAACAGGTGTCTGTTAAAAGCTTGTTGTCTGCAATATTGGCTTCGCCTTCTGTTATGCGCCCATTTGTTGGAGAACTGTGCGCAGTAAACAGTTGTTCGATTCTCACTACCATTATCAAAATGGTAGGATACTTTAGAGGACGTGTATCACTCAAAATTGCCGTGAAGAAAATGTCTCCTATTAAACTTTCTCTTTTTGTGCACTGGCAAGAGCCACACAGATCTCCTTTTCGACTTCTTCACATTCTCTGGGATTCTCTGCGTGCCTTTCTTCTGCCAACCTTTGCGCCTCTCACAGCTGGACAATAACGTTATGTGCCTCTCTAAGCTACATTTTCATCCATGCCATGTTCCCTCCATGACTCTGCGCAACTGATTCTTTCACAGTCTTTGTCGCTAGTTGTCGCCTTAATTCCATGTTCTCCTGAAAGATCTTGACAATAGCCAAATTTTCTTGTTTCAGTTGTTGAGATGGTGCTTCCTCATTTTCTTCCACGATGTCCGCTTTCCTTGCTCTATCCCTGCCTTCGCGGCTCGATTTCATGGTAGGTTCTAGTCGGATGGTGCATCTTAGTAGTCCTTCAGCTATCAATCCGATGTGCGATTCTTCTTCAATTTGAGCCTTCATGATCTTCTCGTTCTTTCTCGGCCTTCCCCTCCTCTAAGGTAGTTGTTGTTGGGAGGAGGGGGCTCTTGCCGTCTACTTTTCCTGTATGAATTTATCCACTTCAGTTGTTCTGCGACTTGATATGGTCTTTTCTGCAGGTGAAAGAATGGTTCCTTCCACGTCTTTGGGAATGGTTGTCACAGGTGAGAAAGAATTCCAGTCTCTTTGGGGTTCATACCTCGCAGTTTTTCCACTACGCACACCTTTTCTTGCGCTCTGAGAAACTTCCATGGCACGACCAAGGTATAATTTGCACGCACTGTATTGAACGAATGAACAGGGGGAGTGCTTCTGAACCAACTAGATTGGCAAGGGGAAACTGTGAAAAGAGTTTAGTCCTGGTTCTATGACTAGAGAGCATGCCGAGCATATGAGATTTATAACGAATCAACCAAGAGAGGAAATCATGCTAGAAGGCAGAGAATTTATGGCGACGAGATGTTTCAAGTTGAATTCCAGGTTGTCCATGGCAAATCCTCGCGTGTAGGATGCAGGTGATAAGGTTTGTTGGGCATGTATAATACGAACGCCGTGATTTTTCATTCCCCCGACCTTCATGATGAACTGATAATAATTGCGGCACTTGCCGACACGACCTCTATTAACCACTTGACCCGACCTAGGCACATAGAGACTAGTTTCTTAATGGGATTCGACTTTATGGAAAAGACACATCCATACCACATGTATGATTTCTGACTCTGACACCCCGTCCCATTTCCAAGGGCCAACCGACCATTTGCTGACTTCAACCTCCCGGTGCTACGTACCTGACTTCACATGTTTGGACACATGGGTCATAACATGACTCAAAACCGACTCTAAATGGAAAGAAAAATGGCGGCCTTAACAACTGGCTCCAACGGGGATGCTATCCTCCCTATGAGGTAGCAAAGAAAAGTAGACTAGGTGCCTGACCATTGGGATTTATTTGACCTCTAGACACTAAGCAATATAAGTGATGGAAAAAAAACAAACTAGACTCATTGACACAACTTCTAAGACTTCAACATAAACTTAGGGCCTTCACTTTGGGCTTCAATTTTTTGCTGACCTACTGACTCGACGCAAAAATAAAACGACTATTTACAATGACAAATGACTTAAACGGACTTTATTTCATTAGGTAACATTTGAGGAACCTGACGTTTATAGGCACCCAACCAAGACACTCTCCATCTAGTCCTCCTAGGAAATAAGCATTGTCTCCGCAGTACGTGTCGATTTTGTACGGCCTTTTCCAAAGGTGATCGAACTTTCCATGCTTTCCTTTGCCTTCATTTATCGCGTCCCATCTCAGCACCAGATTTCCTACCTGAAAATATTCCTGCTTAGAATGTTTGTCGAAAGATTTCTTTATCCTCTCCTGATGGAGCTGAGATCGATTATACACCTGCTCCCTCGCTTGTTGCGTGTAAATCAACTAGTTTATCCTCCTCTGCACATCATTTGGCTCAACCTCCTGCTCTTGCAACAACTTCCTGGCGGGTGGTCCCAGTGCAGTATGGAAGATTGTGTCTATGTCATAAATGATCTGGAAAGGTGATGTTGATATGGATTTTTTAGTGGTAATCCAATTTTCCCACATCACATAGATAAGATTCTTGTGTCGGGCTCTCTTGTTGTCTTGCAAGAGCCTTTTGATGATCCTGGTCAGGCTCTTATTTGAGGATTCCGCCAACCCGCTCCCTTGTGGATAATATGTCGTGGAATGCCCCAGGGTTATGTTATAATCCTGATAGAACTTCTTCATCTTGTTAGACCTAAATGCGGTCGCATTATCTGTTATGATCTTAACAGGACACCCAAACCTTGACAATATGTTTGTCTCCATGAACTATATGATGACCGCGTTGGTAGCTTGCTTTGTGGGGACCACCTCAATCCACTTCGTAAAATAATCAGTGGCCATGAGAATCCATTTATGTTGTGCAGAGGATGGTGGGTTTATCTCTCCTATGAAATCTAGGCCCCACTGCATGAAAGGTTCTTCGACTGAGATTGGCTTTAACGACAGGGACTGTAGCTTTCTTCTTCCATTGAAAATCTGACACTCATGGCAATTGGAGACCTCTTTATATGCGTCAGCAAAAATAGTCGGCCAGTAATAACCCGCCCTCAGGATCTTGTGCGCGGTGGTCTTCCAATAGTGGTTCCCTCCACAGTTGCCTCTGTGAAATTCTTGTATGGCCCATTTTGCGTCGTCCTCAAGCAAACAACTTAACAATAATCCTCTGGGATCTTTCGAATACAGTGAATTGTCTAAGATGAAAAACTTAACTTCTTTAAGCTTGAGGAATCTTTCCTTAGTCTTAATCACGCCTGAAGGGGCCTGGAGATTCTCCAATACATATATGATGTCTGCATACCATGGCGAATCAATGAAACATTGAGGCATTTGCGCAACATTTTCTTCTCGAGGGAATTCCAATAGATCGATAATGAAGTTCATTCCTACAACATCGCAGTCTGACTACGCCATCAACTTTGTGAGGCCCTGAACTTTTACCAGCTTTGTCAGCTTGGTCTCAAGATCATATTCTAACATGGTTGCTATCCACTTTCCTCTCCTTCCTTCCGGGTCAGGTTGAGTCAGGATGTCCTTTACCGAACTGTTGGGCATGCATGCGATGACATGGGAGTGAAATATGTATGTCATGAATTCTGTCAAAGATTTTACTAAGGCATATGCCTGATTTTCCATAATATCATACTTTATGGGAGTGTCGCACAGTTTTCGACTGAAGTAGGCTATGGGTTTCTCGAAATCCTGTTCGTCCTTCTGCAACAGTACGCCGGAGATAGTGTGTTCTGAGGCAAATGAAAAAAGGAGGAAATATTTCATAAAGTCCGGGCTGGCTAGCACAGGGGCTTTAGTCAGAGCCACTTTGATATCTTTGAAAGAATTCTTGGCCTCCGAGTTCCACTTAATCTCGTTTCCCTTCCTGAGCATGTAGGTTATATGTTTTATGATTTCTGCCAGGTTTGGGATGAATCTCCTCAAAAAGTTCACCTTGCCTAGGAAATATTGTACCTCTTTTTTACTTCGCGGGATGTTGATCTTCAGGATCCATTCAACCCTGCTAGGGTATATTTTAATGCCTTCTTTGGAAATTATGTGCCCCAAAAGATTTCCTTCCTCCACCGCGAAATGAGATTTCTTTGGATTCAATGATATGTCGAACTTTCTGCACTTCTGGAAAACCCTCTTCAGGTGCTCTAGATGTCATTTTTCGGAGGCAGAATACATTGTGATTTCATCTAGATAAATCACGATGAATTTATCCTTCTCATCAACAAACATGATTTCCATTGCCCTCTTAAAGGTGGCACCAACATTCATCATGCCGAACAACATCTTAGTGTACATGAACGTTCCCCACGAAGTGGTGAAGGTCGTCTTCTCTCTGTCGTCTGGGTGGACCATGATTTGGTTATATCCTGAGAAATCATCCAGCATGGACATCTTCTGAGATCCCACTACCTTTTGCAAGATGTAGTCCATTTTGGGAAGGGGGTAGTGGTCTTTGAGAGACACCTTATTTAAATTTCGGAAGTCTACGCACATTCTAATTTCACCGCTTTTATTTCTTATAGGTACTAGGTTAGCTACCCACTTTGAGAATCTTAAGGAAACAATAATTTTGGTGTCGAAAAACTTCTTTACCTTTTTCTCGATCAGCGACAATAACAGGGGATTTATCCATCTCAGCTTCTGTTTGAAAGTCTTTTGATCTTCCTTAAGAGGGATAACATGTTGGATCACCTTCGTGTCATACACTTTCATATCATCGTAGCTCCACACAAAAACGTCTGAGAAATCCTTCATGAGCTTTACGTAATATTGCTTGACCTCTGGACTGAGTGTCTTCGATAATTTTACCATCTTCGAATCTACCTCAGTCCCGATGTTGCATTATTCTACGTCTTCTTTGCTTGCGACGATCCTGGGGTTCTTAGCCACATCATTTTCATCAAATAGGCTTCCTAGCGGCACCAACCCCTTTGGATATTGTTCTTCAGTTGTATTATATCCCTTCCCGCAATCTGGTTTCGGAAAGGGTCATCGTTACTGCACACATTTGCGCCCTCATCTTCGTCGATGTAGTATTCCCTGTCGATGTTTGTGTTAGTGAACTCCTCGCTCATAAGAAGGAATATTTCCACGTGTTTTTCATCGTCAAACACCTACCAGTGTTTGATGTTGTCAGGTACTGTCGACCTGTTCTTTACCTCAATTTCATATCTTTTATCTAGAAGAATGGAATCTTGAAAATCGAGGCCGAGGTGGCCAACGCGTCGGCGATCTGATTTTGTTCTCTAGGGATAGTAGTCAGGTCATACTCCGAAAATCCTTCAAGAAGGTGCAAAGCCAGATTTATGTACGCCCATAGTCTGGGGTGTTTGGTCTGATACACACCCTTCACCTGATTTATGATTAGCTCGGAATATCTGTGCATTGTTATCCTTTGCGCGCCTAGTTCTTTCAAAACTTGTAAGCCCAATATTAACGCTTCGTACTCGGCCATGTTTTTAGTGCATTCAAACGCGAGCTTGTATGAACACAACTTTGTGCTTGCTTTAGGGGGCCTCACCCATATACCATCCCCAAATCCTTCTCAGCTGACTGCGCCGTCAAAACTCATGTTCCAGACCCCATCTTCCATGCGGTCTTATGAGTCGGTGCACTCTATTGTTTCCTACGCGGTTTCCTCCTCAGTTGTTGTTATGGTCGTCGATCCTTCTTCTCCGAAGATAAATTCATTGTAGAATATAGACGAACCCACTTCAATGTCGACGACGTATATAGGATGATTGTGGGGTTACGTCTTGCTGCTTACCATGTACTTCAACAACACTTCTCTATACAACCTTCTTTCATGGCCAAAAATAGGGGTGGTGGCGTACGTCATATCCATCTGCAACGTGCCCTTCAACTTCGCAACCCACGATCTTAAGAGAAACATGTCAAACTTCAGGGGGATGTCTGCGACGACTACGTCCATGACCATGTTCTTGGCGGGGATTTGAGCCAATGATACAACTAGGTCTTTGATAAGACCCAAACATTTGACTTTCCTTGAATCAAAGGAGAAAAGGTCCTTGTATGGCCTAGTGACTTCTAAACCCAAATCGTCCATGATCACCTTCGGCATGAGATTGTGTGATGCACCAGAATCAAGCATGGCATTATGCAGGGTCAGATCATGGATCCTCAGTCTGACATAGAAAGGAGGGACATCCTCATCATCGCTTGTCTCTTCGATGCACGGACCAAACAAGATAATGGGGTGGTCATCTTGAATGTTTAGAGTATCAGGGGTCCCTCCCATTTTAAAAATTTTAATGATTTATTCCTGATACTCGCCCTTTCTAATAAGCTCATTGAAAGGGATGGATATTTTGATCTTGGCCATTTCATGTTCAAAATTGAAAGGGGGACAGGTTTTTTCTACCTCGTTTCTGCTCGTCTCTTAGCCTGTCTCCGGGGATTTCTTGGGGACTTCCTCCTTCAACTTCGCCTTCTCAGTTGCATCCTTGGCTGCGCTGTCTGGTCTCGGTCGGCTCATGGAAGGTGTGTCTGTTGTAGGCTTCTTTACGAAGTTCATTTGTTGGGGCTCAACAGGTACATCTTTACTCTAGAGGTTGTACTTTTTTTGGAACTGCATGATGGCATTTTGATAACCTTTCCTGAATTATTCCATCTCCCAAGATGCTGCATCATCTATTTTGAGTATCATACCATCGTTGGTTTCCAATGCGAAGTCTTTGTTTCCGCTCATATATCGATCGTGCTCGCTCTTTTTGAAGAATGCACACGGGTTTTCGTCATCACAACAATGCATCTGGTTGTCGAAAGTCTGGTCGAAATCCTCATCTGTGTAGTTATTCTAGAAAGGAGTTCTTGTCTGCTGGTCACCTAGGTCTCGCTGCTTGATTTGAGGAATCTGACCCCTCAAGAGATTCTGATTTATGGGTTGTGGGTTATTTTGTTCTCACGCAACAGGCCTGTTTTCCATAGACATTCTCTCCATCAACTTTTCCATGGTCTTCATAATCATGTTGAATTTGTCGTCTGAGGACCGTGACGTCGACGGTTATGCATCTCCTTGGGGTCTCTTGTTTCCCCGATTGAACCTCAGTTTGATTTTCCCTGACGCCATCATGTTCACTTCAACCTTGACAACGTTACTCATTATGGCATCTAGACTCGCCGATATTCTTTCTCTTAGCAACAGAGTAAAGTCATTGTCTAAGGAATCTGTGTACCGCATCTGTGCAAAACTAGGAGGTGGATTTACTTCTGCAGGGATGGAGTTGTATACCTTCAAGAAACGAGCCGAGAATTCTTGCACCGTCTCCTCCAGTGATTTCTTCATATTATTGTATTGTGTTAGCAACTGCAAAGGGTTTTTCTTGTCCCCCCATTTATTTAGGAAAGACCTTTTGAATGTTGCGAAGTACCAAATGCTCACGGGCGGGAGGGATTTGAACCACTTTCTTACATATCCCGAAAGGCTTTGTGCAAAAATCCTCATTTTTGCATCTGCGTAGTCTACCTCCTCCAGGTTGACAAAGTCGTCAAACCAGACCAGGTGTCTCTCAGCGGAAACATTTCCTCAACGTCGAAGAGTCCGATTCTTTGGATATAATTCTGAGGCAAGTCGTGTAACTGGGCCAGCGGGATGAGGGGAGCAAATCTGGCAACCATATCCCTAGGGGGATTCAGATTTTGGGGGATGTTATTTGTCATCAGGGCTTGGAAATTGTTCGGGTCAAAAACAGTCTTGTCCAAACTAGTTTCTGATTTAGACCTGAACAGAGTTTGCTCAAAAAGTGCGTCAAACTCAAGGTCTTCAATGCTCTGTGCGTTGTCTTTGGGCAAGGACAAACTTCTGTCCAGGAAATAAAATGGGTCCGGCGCCTACTCTCTAGCCTTGCGCATAATCTTCTTGGGGTCGCACACAGGCTCAGAGGGGTTTGGGTCAGGATTCACTCTAGTGTAAAACGTCTTTGGAGCTAGGTTTCCTGAGTAGTGCTACTTAGGGATACTGGTTTGTTTGGACTGGAGTCACTAGGGTAAAGGTTTCAGCCGGTACGGGTGTTTGTCCCTCTGTTACCCTCAGGGGTCAAAATGCAACGTTTGTCGTTCTCCCGGGGAAAATCTTTTCAACTTTTTCCCCGACAACAACGCCAGAATGCTAGCACTCTGTAAATCTATTTGGCTGACAAACAGATGACGAAGGTAAATTTTTCAACCAACTTTGAGACCCAAAACTATACTTTTGGATCTGGAGAGGGCTCTCTTGGAAATGGTGCGGCCTTCGCGCAGGATATGACTTTGAAAACAGTTAGATTTAACACCTATGATAGAGTGGGTTCTGGTTATATTGGCGCAAAAAAGTAAGACTTGGGCTATGGGGTCGATCTGAGGAAAAGATGGGACAAATGACTCAGTGAATGGATTTGAGAGAATAAGTCTAGGTGAGCAACAACCTTCAGTGTAAACCGTAATGTGTGGCGGGCGAAAACACAAGAAGCAACTCAAGAACGTCGTTGTGGACGAATTCAAAGTTAGCTTGAGAGGAAAACGTTTTGTCTAAGTGGTGCGAACAAGGGGCGTAGTACAACAAATCCACAGGTTCGATAATTCATTCTAAAATAGACAGAAAAAGATATGGAATAAATATAACAGGAAAACACATACACAAAGAAATAAGCACAATACATCCAACTATCACAACTAGAATCTTTTCATCAAATCACAAGACCTTTGCTTTAAATTATGGTCAAAACTTCATATTACATTTAATAGCTATCTTCTACCAAATTTGCCAACCAACCTGGCTTACATCGAAAAGATGAAATACATAAACAAGGGCGCCGCTTGGGCTGCCCTTCTTTCTAACTGCTAACCCTAAACTAGAAAAAACGCGCCACATGTGGCAGAAACTCTTCCCATGGTACTATCCAAAAATAGGCAATAATCACACCTGTCCACTAACAACCATCTTCAGGTTCGCCATGGGGTTTGATTTTTGGTCAGAATCCAATGTGGGGAAAAATGTGTCGTTGTATCTCTTGATCAGGTATCCTAATGAACAGGTGTCTGTTAAAAGCTTGTTGTATGCAATATTGGCTTCGCCTTTTGTTATGTGCCCATTTGTTGGAGAACTATGTACAGTAAATAGTTGTTTGATTCTTGTGACAGTTATCAAAATGGTAGGATACTTTAGAGGACACGTATCACTCAAAACTGCCATGAAGAAAATGTTGCCCGTTAAACTTTATCTTTTTGTGCACTGGCAAGAGCCACACAGATCTCCTTTTCAGTTGCTTCACATTCTCTAGGATGCTCTACGTGCCTTTCTTTTGCCAAACTTTGTGCCTCTCACAGCTGGACAATAACATTCTACAACTCTCTAAGCTTCCTTTTCAACCATGCCACATTCCCTCTGTGACTCTATGCAGTTGATTCTTCCGCGGTCTTTGTTGCTATCTTACGCCTTAATTCCCTATTCTCCTGATAGAGCTCGGAAATAGACATCTTTTCTTGTTTCTGCTACTGAGATGGTGCTTCCTCATTTTCTCCCATGGGGTCCACTTTCCTTGCTCTGTCCTTGCCTTTGTGGCTCAATTTCTCGACAGGTTCTAGCTGGATGGTGCGTTTGAGTAGTCCTTTAGCTATCAATATGACGTGTGGTTCTTCTGCAATTTGAGCCTTCATGATCTTCTCATTCTTTCTCAGCTTGCCCCTCCTCCGAGGTAGTTGTTGTTAGGAGGAGGGGGCTCTTTCCGTCTCCTCTCTGTGTATGAATTTCTCTGCTTCGACTATTCCGTGACTTGATCTGGTCTTTTTGCAGGTGAAAGAATGGTTGCCATGGGTGAGAAATAATTCCAGTCCCTTTGGGGTTCGTACCTCACAGTTCTGTCGCTCCGCACGACTTTTCCTGCGCTTTGAGAAACCGCCATGGTAGGACCAAGGTATACTCTGTGCACATTGTATTGAACGAATGCACTGGGGCAGCGCTTCTGAACCAACTGGATTGGTAAGGGGAAACTACGAAAAGAGTTTAGGGTTGGTTCTATCACTGTAGGGCACGTCGAGCATATGAGATTTATAACGAATCGACCAAGAGATGAAACCATGATGGAAGGCAGCGAATTTATGGCGATGAGAATTTTCAATTCGAATTGCAGGTTGTCCATGGCAAATCCACACATGTAGAATGCAGGTGATAAGGTTTGTTGGGCATGTATAATATGAACGCCGTAATTTTTCATTCCCCCGACCTTCATGATGAACTAATAATAACTGTTGCACTTGCCGATGTGACCTCTATTAACCACTTGACCCGACACAGGCACGTAGAGACTAGTTTGTTAGCGAGATTCGACTTTTTGGAAAAGACACATCCGTACCACTGTACGATTTCGGACTCTGACACACCTTCCCATTTCCAAGGGCTAATCGACCATTTCCTTACTTCAACCTCCCGGTGCTATGTACTTGACTTCACATGTTTGGATGCATGGGTCATAACGTGACTCAAAACTGACTCTAAATGGAAAGAAAAATGGTGGCACTAACACCTTGTACCCTTGATGTTGGCCTCCTTATGATGATGATGTCACCCTCTAGGGTTTTATGATGTTGGGGATTGATGCCACTTGGGGTATCATTGATGATTTGGCATGACCGTGGAATAGGAGACACATCGTTTTCCATCACTACACATTGAGATGTTGTCATGTAGCCTTGGGGGGCCCTCTTCTAGCCTTTGGAGGCTTGACGTGACCACATGTGTGGCATTTATGATGTCTCATTTGCATTTTATCATTTTGTAGAGGTTACTTGAGGGGTCAGACCGACTTATTTGACTTGTTTTGTGGACAAAGCACTAGGTTTTGCTTCATATAAAGAGGTTAGTGCTACTACATTTCAAATCATCACTTCCCTCACTCATTAGTGGGGTAACACCTTTAAAAGTTTCACTATTTCAAACTCTTTGACTCTTTTCTCTTATGTGCTATGCTTGAAGGAGGTTCTTTGTGGATGCCTTTCTCTCTTGGATGAATAATTTCTACAAATTAGGGTTTGATTCTCTTGGTTCTTGGAAGAAGTAAGTAATTTTTGAAATTTTATGTCTCTTACTAAATGATAAAGGTTGAATTACTATCTTGTTGAAAGTATTCCTTGTCTTGTTGAAGCTCTAAGAGGGAAACATAAGTGCTTCTTTCCCTCACAAAGTTTTGTTTTTCCAAGTTTGTGAAGCATTCTTGCTAGGGTTAAAATCCCAAGGCCCAAAAGTGCTTGCACTTTAGGGTTTTAAGCCTAAACTTTGATCCTTGACCTAAGTGAAGCTAAGAGAAGGGAAACATGACACCTAGGTCCCAAGAATGTTTGCACCTTAGGTACCTTCTTCCTTGAAGTCTAAAACCTAAGGCCCAAGTGTGTTTACACCTTAGGGTTTATACCTTGCATCTCTTGTTTCATCTAGATCAATATTCAAGCTAATGCATTTGAGACTCCATAAGCCCTAGAGGACAACGACATTGATCTAGAGGTGTTCTTGTGGTTGAAGTAGCTATCAAAGCCATTTTTCTCACTCTCTTAAACACTCAACTAACATTGCTAACCCTAAACCTAGCAAACTTTCACTATTTATTGTTGTTGTTATAAAAGTTTGTTACAACCACTAAAAACTACATTAAATTGTTGCATACATCCATTTATAAGTGGCTTGACTTGTTCAAAAATTAATTCTATCAATTGGATAATAATATACTTGTTTAATGCCCACTTTTCATGGTGAATTGTTACATTTCTGAGCACTTTATTTTGTTGTTGTTGCAAAGTTCTAATTGTTGTTATAAACCTAGTTTACTATTGTAATTTGCAACAACCATAACATTTATTACTTGTCTAATGTCTAAAGGGCTATTTTTTCACTCTATAACTTGATAATTGTCTATATATGTTGCAAGTTGTTTATTTTCTTGTATAGGTACAAAAATTATCTCGTTATCCTTCATCCCTCTCCTAGACCTAGACCTAACTAACAGGTGATTAAGATAGGGGGTGGTAGGCTTGGCTAAATATTGTTATTTGATCCCTTGAGGTCACCAGGGGCCTACCTCATGGTGGACCTCTTCCATTACTAAAATGAGGTAAGTTTCTACTTAGGTGACAATGGTAGATTCTTCCATATTTACACAATATTTGGGGATCTTGTTGAGGGACTTTCACAAATACAAATCCTATGATAACATTTTGGTGTCGTTGCTAGGGAGGATTGAGTCATTGTCCCTACAAAATATTTTGGTAAACTTATTTTGAAGCCCTTATCTCAAATCTTACCCGATGACTCCGCTAAGGGTAGATCCCTCACCTTCCTTTCAGGATCCTAGAGGGACCATATGGTGACTCCACAAATCTCTAGGAGGTATTCTAACCCTCCTAAGATTTACAAGAGAAGGATTCCTCACAACTCTCTTGTGATTAAATATTTGTTTGGTAGAAACGTTCCTTTATCTTCAATGGCTCAAAAGCAATGGGTATCCAATATGTTCAAACCCTTGAACATGTTTTCAATCCCAGGATACCATCATAACATACCTCCGAAGTTTGAAAAATGGTTGCCCAAGTTTTATGGTAATGATGTGACTATTGTTGAAGAGCATTTGGATAAATTATGGGCCTTCTTCCAATTTAATGCCATGAGTGATGATGTTGAATACATAGTAATGAAACTCTTTTCCTCCACTTTTATTGATGAGACTAGGAGATGGTACAATAGTCTCCCTAGAAAAAGTATTAAGACCTGGGATGACTTTGAAGAGACCTTTATGAAAAGATGGGGTACCAAAGAAGATCCTAACTTGTTGTTGTTGCATTTTACTGAAATGAAAAAGAAAGGGAATGAAATTGTCAAAGAGTTCGATATCAAGTTTGAAAAGTTGCTTCAACAAATACCTAACAATATTCACCCCATAAAAGAACATCTCATTTTCCTCTACATCAATGCCTTCCTAGGACGTTTTGGTTTCATGCTTAAGGACAAGCTTTCAAATACCCTTGAAGAGGCCCAATAATTGGTTGCTAGGATTGAGGCTAATATTTGATCATGTAAGGTAGAACCTTTCTATGCCATAAGGACCAAGGTTTAAAGCAAACCAATAACATTGCATACTACCGAGCTTACCCAAGAGATAAGTGCTTCATGGGCACAAAGGATTGAAAAATCAATAAATGGCCTTACCCAAAATCAAACCCTAATGATGAACAAGATCACTAACCTAGAGAGGGTGCAACAACAAGCCATTAGGCCTCCTTTCAAGGGCCATCCCCAGAGATCAGACCAAGAATGGAAACCTAGGCTCCCAAATGAACAAAGAGTCCCTAATACTCTATATCCTCTTAACGTTATAGATCAAGAAGAGAATCCTTGGTGTATTCCTTGTGGGGATCCACATTGGGAACATGAATGTCTAAGAAATAATAATGGGGGACCTGATCACATGAACTTTCTTGATACCATAGAATTCGTCTTTGCTATGTCCCCCCAAGATTTCCTTAACATCACACAAGAACAACTTGAGGAAGGAAAAAAAGAAGTTTCCAAGAGGGATAGGATGGATATTATAAGCCAAATGGATGAGGAATCAAGGGAGAGGGTTAGGAAGAGAGAATTACAAGTGTACATTAGACAAAAGAATGTGCCCCAAGATCCTCCAAATGACCCTAGATTTCCTCGGCCAAGGCATATTCCACCACCTAAATATAACATTCCTCCTAGTTCCACTTTGCCAAGAAATGATGGCATAGACTTGAATATTGACATAACTAGCATCTTGGCAAAGATGAATGTACTTGTACCTCTAACATAAATTATTAAGATTCCTTTGATAAGAAACAAGGTTGAGGAATTATTTAGGGTACAAGGGGAACATGGAGACTCTCCTATGACGATACAAGCTAATCATTGCAAACCACATTATGATGAGCATTCTCCATTTTACATCACCCTGATATTAAACAATAAATGGATAAACAACTTCATGCTCAACTCTAGGGCTGCTACAAACATTATGACCTTGAAAGTAATGAGACAATTGGGCTTGGAGGTCACAAGCCCATATGGAAATTCCCATGGGATTGAATCCAAGGCTATTAGTACATATGGTTTGATCGAGAATTTAGAAGTTTGCCTTGCAAGATACCCTGCGATAGCCTTTTTGAAAGACTTTGTGGTTGTGGATATCCCAAACATTTGGGGAATGATTTTGTCTAGGAAGTTTGTTACAATATTGGGTAGAATATTACAGATGGACTTATCTTATGTTACTATATTCATAGGTGATGAAACCTATGCCCATGTACCCAACCAACCAATGGTAATGGACCATGTTGAAGAAACTAATATTGAACCTGAAAATGATGATCCATTAGATTATTTCCCTAAGGAATTCATGGATTCCACTC
Organism: Picea glauca; assembly: GCA_000966675.3. Classification (NCBI taxonomy): domain Eukaryota; kingdom Viridiplantae; phylum Streptophyta; class Pinopsida; order Pinales; family Pinaceae; genus Picea; species Picea glauca. Next base: position 7,137 of record JZKD02S2404996.1, on the reverse strand, counting down.
CTGAATTTTGCTCGGATGATATTCCTTTTTCCCAAGAAGATGATATTGATGATGTGGTGTGGCCCAAAAAGGAAGATTATCAACAACAACTAGACAATTAAAAATACAAAGTGGTTGGATCTGTCACAATATTAAAGAAAGGTGATAAAAAGATGTTGACCAAATTGAGCCAATATGATACTCTTACAATGAAATCCAACCCCCCTCCCTCGAAGAAATACACTAGGGTGATTCAAGGAATGATTGATATTAAGGAGGAGGATTATAAACAAGGAGAATTTGTCTTAATGTGGGACAACAGGAATGGCCAACCTAACACATGCAAGGAGTTTGAGAATTTTTGGCTAGGCCCCTACAATATTCAAGAGAAGTATGTCAATGATTCCTACTATTTATCCACACTAGAGGGAAGGAGACGTCCACTACATATTAGTATATCCCTTCTCCAGTCCCATCAAGGGGAAGAGACTTGACTTCTTGAGTGTAACATAGATTAGGTAGGGAATTTTTCATCACACATTGCATTTGTATATATGTATGAATCATGCATCCATGCTAGTATAGTGTTGCACAGGTTCTTGTATATATTGCATTCCATTTGTATATAATGCATACATGTTAAGAACTTGCATTTGATCATTGTATATTATTACTTAATCATTCATAGCTATGGTATTTTTTTTTCTTTTCAACATGATTTTGGTTTATCACTGACCCTGATGGATCACATCCATCGAGCGATACTTCTAAAGTATTTTTTTGTTTGAATTGGGTGTATGATTGTAGGTCTTGGAAAACTAGAGATGTTGAGGTTCTCATGTGCTCTACGGTGAGCACATGTCCCCATGTTGGAGCCAGATCTTACCCCACCCCATGCCTAGGGGTAACTAGAGGAGATCATGTCTCATGGCCCACAATGAAGAAAATTATCCCAACCACGATGATGATTAGCATGTCCATAGATGGTAGCTCAACATCCCCCCTCAGATGCCTCTTACAACTACAGATCAACCAATCTCATCACATCCAAACAACTGAGTGTATGAGAGATGGTAAGCCAATGTCACCATGAGGTATGTTAGTCATTATTTTGCGCATGTGGATGAGGATCATTGGTTGAAGTTGGATAATGGATCATTGGCTTGGGAAGTTTTTTTTGTTACCTTATTTCACCTTGGTGGTCATCTTTTGTTCCCTAGTTCTGTGATGTCACCGCCCAAGGAAAATGAGTACTACTGTGGGCCCCTCACATGGGTAACATTATGTTCCCTACCATACTTAATACTTCCCATACTGGATCCCATCATAGTGTACTAAACTTTGGTAATGGGTTATGGTCCATTCCCTCATGAGAAGAAGGGGATGAAGCCCCAAAGGTTGATGCATCTTCTCTGTATATGCTATGTAAAAATGATAAATACCACCTATAAAATCCACATAACAACTTGAGCTCTACCCCCTTTAATGGTAATTTCCCCTTGTCTTGATGCACTGAATGCACACTTATAAAAGGACCATATCCTAGTACAAAAATAAAAGAATAAAATCTTGAAGCATATAAAGGGGACTTGAAAAATGGGTTCCAAATGCAAAAAGTACTAAGGAAATGGTATCTCAAGCAGCAAGCACTCCCTCTACAGAGGCACTCATAGAAATGGATTTAATGACACCATAATCCATGAAGTAAGCCAAAATTCATACCACTATCACACTTACTCTTAAAGGGTTTCTTTCTGTCATTTTTTCCCTTGAGACCTATCCCTCTACCTAGATATTTTATTTCACTGTCTTGGTTGGCATGCATAATAGGGTTGGATGAAGGCCCTCCCATATTCAAACTTGTCAACTCACATGAGGTACTAGATCGATGTGATGCTTGAATGTGATACTGGGGTGAATTGTTTACATGGATTATATCTTAAGTAAAAACTTACTTTGCATGTGTCATGTCCCCATTTTTTGGTTTCCCTATTTTGTAGTGGAAATGACTTTTGTGGCTTGTCAGTGAAGAAAAAATGAGTAAAAAATGGTCATTTAATGTCACTTAGTTAGGATATGTTATGTTTTTAAAGTAACATTAAGGAAATAAAGTAAATTTAGATTAATAAGTTACTTAAACATTATTACAATGACTTTTTATCTTAAAGTAAAAATAAAAGGAGAATAAGGGTCATATTCGATTTAATAAAAAAAGGGGAAAGTTCTAGAAGGCATGCAAGAAGGATAAAAGGAGGGGTAGAGATTCACTTTTGCATTATGATTATGATTTGATCTCTCATTTTGGAGTGCTCTTGGAGCCATTGTTTCATTAGGGTTTAGAAAAACCCTTCGACCATTGCAGTTTAGTTTTGGTGGTGCAATATCCACCCTAGCTAGACAAGAGGGGAATCCATATCAGATTTCCATTGGAGCTTCAATTTGGGATTTGTATTCAGTTGGAGGTATATCGAATTACGTAGGGGATTTGTGAACTTTTTGGAGGAGGCCAATCTCAGGTTTTGTAGGTACCATGAGGGTTTCAGGAAAGCGTGACAGGAGGCATCCTCATTGGTTGAACATGAGGGTACCGTGATACCTGGTTTGTTTCCCAACCTTGTTCCATGAGGTACCGCTGGTCATCCGGCCTCATCCCGCAAGGACCTATGCAAACTAAAGTCACAAAGATACTTAGGTGAGGTGGCCAGAGCCCTGCAATCAATATCAGAGTAGATTGACATCATCTCCAGTGAGGGTTTGACATCATATTGGAGAGGGTTTGGGGATTTGGAGTTAACCCTTCCGTGGATTGGAGGAGGAACCATCTTCTAGAGTAGATCAGGGCACTACATCAGGTTTTTGTTTACAATTTGTATGTTTGTTGATGTGTCACAACTTCTACAACAACCCTAGACATTGTATTATGTGATCAATATTCTATTATTAATAAAGTGCATGTTGATGCTTGGATCTTTCAAGACCAGAACAACAACATCATGAGGACATTAGTCCCCCTTCATTTTTAGAGAGGTGGTTCTCCTCTTTGGCTAAAAAATATATCTTTGGATGTCTTGGAGTAGGGAGAGTGCTAGGAAGCAAACCACAAATCTTTATTGCTTGGATTTATATGAAAATGGTTCTTCAATAAACTAGTATGATCTTTATATGCAACAATAAGTTTTTTACAAATAAAATATTGAAGAGGAGCTTCAGTATCATAAAATACCACATATGTAATCCTCTATAGACACATTCATACCTCCTCACAAGGAAAAAGAAAGAATATTTCTGATCATCTCAAAGAATTTTAAAAGGGTATTGCAGTTAAAATGGAAGGGGATTTGATAGGTCAACCTCAAATATCTCATACTTAAAACTCTAAGTTACAAGATACATTCAAGATCAACCCTGAAAGTAATTCTTTTTTGAGTCTTTCTCATAAAATATATCTAACAATATACAAAATCTATTTGATAGTCACATATATGGCTGCAAATGCTCCATCGTCATATATGAAAAGTCTTGGAAGATTACAAGAAAAACACTTGAGAACTCATCCCCATATATGGATGCAAATGCTCCATGGTCATATATGAAATTTCTTGGAAGATTACAAGAAAAACACTTGAGAACTCATCCCCATGATTGTTTCAAGAATACAAACACAAAGTTTTGAGAAAACAATATAGAAGAAGAAAAGAATGGAAAATAATAAAAATATTTTCTTGATGATCAAAATCTTGATTACATAATGATGGATGGTATGTTTCTTTCTTTCTCTTTTGAATTCCCTCTCAACAATGAATTATTAAACCCATGAAGTCTCTATTTTCCCTTTTTAAAGAAATGCTCTTCTAACTACTTGAGTAGTTAGGGTTTTTCCTTTTTTCTATTTAGATTCCTTTTTCTTTTTTAGAAAATCACTTTAATTAACATAACATTGGAATCTCATTAATGACTTGAATTCATTGATATTTTTTCTTTAAAGTGGGCCCCAAAAATCTTTAAATAAAAGTTTTTTAAATAAACTTTTATTTCGAATAATTTTTAATTTGTTGTCTCCTTTAAGAGATGATTGCGTTTTAATTTTCTGGTAAGGATGTGGATATTTTCATCCCTTGAAACCACTTGTTATGTTATATTAATTGTCTTATCTTTCCAACGATATAAAATGTTCCCAAATCCGTCGCCTGGATCTCAAGATATGAGCTTGTGAAGTTGAGTTGTCACGCATGCCCATTAAAAATGCAGTTGAATGATATTTTAATTCGTAGGGAAAATGTAGCACCTTTTAGCCTTTAAAACCTATACCACCATATTCTATGTCGAAATAAATTTCCAATGATATAAAGTTTGTGCAATGCCAACACCCGAAGCTAAATTTATGGCCTCTGCAAAATTAACACTCAGCCACTGTCGATCGATTGTCTTGGGTAAATCATAGCCCTTGGATTAATTTTGCGCCCCTTCATAAAATTCTCCCTTTTGGTTCAAAATTCTATGCCACATGCATTGGGATAATATATTATTCATGGTATATAACACTAAGTGTTTCATACACTTAGTAAGAAACACAAGAAGAAGATTACGGAGCTTGGAGGATTCGACCCTTGGAAAATTGTTGAATAAAATAATAATTTTTGGAACCCCATCATTGTCCACCTCATGTCGTGTTAGCATTGAGTCATCATTGAATCATTGTCGAGTCATATCCCACGTGTCATAAACTCATTAGATACCAAATATAACCATTAATACGACGCCATGTGTAAAAAATTGTGGAAGGATCTTATTGGTTCATAATGTAATGTAGTGAACTTGAGAAAATAAGTTAAGTATGGGAGGATGCACGAGAGGGTAGGTGAAGGGAAAATTGTGGGTGGCGGAAGTTGAGGGGGTATTTTGTAGGATGCAGGGACAAGTTGGTGGGTTGGGGAGTGAAGTGAGTAATGGAGTGAGGGATGAATGATGTCTGCCCACCCGCAAGATATATTACTTTTAAAAAAGGTTTAAGTAGGGAGAGGGTAAGGAGATGAGAGGGGGTGGGGGTAATTTGTAGGTGGAAGAGGGATAAGGGTTATGTAGGGTGATGTAGGTGGGAAGGTAAAGTGTAGGAAATGAAGTTAGAAGCATGGAGGGTTCACGGGGATGGGAAGGTGAGGGAAGTAAGGAGATGAGTCTGCCAACCTGCAAACTCGATGAGGAGATGAGTAGTTAGGGGAAAGTGGAGAAATGTAGACGACAAAAGTGAGGGAGGAGAAATGTAGATAGCGAGAGAGGGGGTGAGGAAGGTGAGGGGAAAGGGTGAAAGAGTGTGGTGGGTGTCTGCCCCCGCCATAGATTAAAATATGGCCTGAAATATGGATAAGTATGGGAGGATAAGAGATAAGGGAGTGGAGAGGGTGGAGAGATAAGGAGAAAAATGATTAAGTGTTGAGATGTATGGAGATGAAAGGTGAGAGAAATAAGTGATGAGAATACTTAGCCAAAATTCGAAAAAAGAGAGAAGAACATGATACTTACAAAGATTCTTCAAAATTGGACCTTTGGCCTAGATCTTGAATAACTTAGGCATACAGAAACATATTTTTGATCCTAAAAAAGTGCGGCGAAACTTAGACCGAGGGCTGCAAAATGAAAAAAATGTATTCTTTTGATATCAAGGCTTTTACGAATCCAAGAGAGGGAAAATATAGATGACCAAATTTTGGTCAACAGTGCCATATTATCTCTTATATTCTCTGGTGTATTTAGATTGAATGCAACATGTTTGTCAAAATGCCTATCTAGAGGTTATGTGCAATTTTTTGTAGAAAGTCCTCAATCAACTTAACAACATGTGTGTTTGGGAAAGGAGTATAACCAAAACTATATTGGACAACAAATCTAGCATATTCCTAATGGGGATATTACAGTGATATCAAAGTTGGTGATCTTGCTAGCCTGTGATTGCATAAGACATGAATGGGTTGTAAAGAAGGGAGAAATCAATAGTGCATTCCGTGGAAAAGGGAATAAAGACAACTCTAGAATTCATAGATAAAACTTGACAAATTCTTCAACAAACCAACAGTATGTTAGTGGCAAAAAAACTCATGCCTTACTTTCAGGAGTATCTAACATTTGGTGAAGAGATCCATGCAACTTTTCCATTTAAAATATTTTACACTCTCTGGTACAGAATCTAGCCCAAGTATTTGGACGAAGATTATTTTAAAAGCACAGAGCAGGAAGTAAAGAAGGATGAGCTTGAAGGACGACAAGAGGAGCATCCATCTAGCCATGCAAAGGAGGCATGCATACAGGAAGACCAGACAACAACCTATGATACATCACCAAAAATAACCAATGAGGTCGATGTCACTAGTAACAAAGTTACCAACTTAATTAGAACTCTCTAGAGTTCTCATCTTTTTAAAGGTTGTTTTTTTACCCCCGTTTCAAAAAGTGGTGCTAGTGGTAGCACCTGTTTTTTGGAGGTGGTTAAAATTGAGACTTCTTTGAAACTTTACCCTTGACATTACGAACAAAACCTTGAAATTGACCCTCGAAACGAAAAGCGATGCTACCAGTAGCACCACTTTTTGTTTTGAGTTAAAACTATGACCTAATCAAAATTTTGGTCTTGACTAGTAGCACCACTTTTGTTTTTGAGTTAAAACTATGACCTAATTCAAATTGTGGCCTTAACCATTAGCACCATTTTTTTTGAGTTAAAACTATGTCCTAATTGAAACTGTGGTCTTGACCACTGACGCCATCGCAAACAAAACACTGAAAATTGACTCCTAAATATAAGTGTTATAACTTAGTAATTTATTTATCATTTTATTTTATTTTTTTAATAATTTCCATTAAGTAAATAATTAAATGGGAAAAAATACCCCTAAATAAATTCTTTAATTTAAAGTAAAAAAACAAATTTTATTTTAGAAATAAAAAAAAAAAAACAATTTGTGTTAAAAAAATAATGTAAGTTGTAAATTTTTAATAAAAAATAAAAAATAAAAAAACTTAAAAAGATAAAATTTAATTATTTTTTTGGGAGTAAAAATTAAAAATAAATAAATAAATAACTACTTTTAAATTCAATTAAAATTTTAAAATTAAACTAAACTAAAATATTTAAAATTTTAATTAAAGCAAAGTTTAAAAATTAAA
>JZKD02S2404974.1:16537-28853 GCA_000966675.3 Picea glauca | reverse complement strand
ATTCATAATTAAAATAAATGTATTACAATATTTTTTTAATTTTAATAAAAATATATATTCAATAAAAATATTAATTAATAATTGAATATAAAATACAAAATATAGAATAAAATATACAAAATATTCATTTAATTAATATTATTATTACATGATATTGAATCTCATATATGGTTTTAATTTTTCTTCCATATTATATTTCACATTATATATCTATCTTATTGAATTCTTATTACATATCTATTTCATATTAAACTGTAAATTCACAATACAATGATATCAAAACTAAGTATCTTGCCATATTTTTTTGTTTGTAACTAGGACTAGTGAATGTTTGTATTAAAAGTGACGAAAAATGACAAAATATTATAGAGAATGCTAGCATGCTATTTCAAAAAAAATTGTCATCACCATCATAAAAAATTTCCTATCTTCTACTACATACATAAGCCTTTTTTGTCTAACAACTACTACATAAACACTAATGTTGTAGGCATACTATGTATAGAAAACATTCAAGATACACATGGATTTAAAAAACATAATCAATTTTTTTTTATTGCTTTCCTATTTTTGGGAAATAGGATGGTAGATCAATTTCCATTGGATCCTATCACTGTTGTCCAATCTCCTCCTCTTTTGCTTGCTCCTCTGCATGGCTTGAAACCTACTAGGAAGTGGTCTCTAAGAGATGATCCTTGCTTATTCAATGATCCATATTTTCGACTGGTCTAGTATTATCAGTCAACAACTCTTAGGATTTCTTTTACATTTTTCTTAGCATATTTTTTCTTTACTTTACTTCTCTTACATCAAAAAACCTCCAAGCACTTAATCGTTTTTTCAAATCATGCTTATGTGGAGTTGCATAACAATGCTTAATGTTTTTCTTTTGACTTACTCAGGTCTGCAACCCCGCACTCACCAAGACTCTTACTTTGTTTCCTTTTCCATTTTATTTTGGTACTTAGTCAAAATTCAAGCAACGTGGATGTAGAGTCATACGCCATCCCTAAATCCATTCCTAAGTTTCCACCTCCGCAAATCTGCAGGTCTACATCCACTTTCCACTTTTTACTTCTTTTCATACTTAGCCAGATTTCTCATTGCAGAGCGAATCTCCTTACTCCTCATCACTTTTATATGACTCGTAGGTCTGCAACCCCGCAAGTCCTCATTTCTCCCAACAATTAATTGTATCTGTAAATCTCAATGTGGTCATTGTCACCCTTTTCTGAAGATTATTTCACAAGAATTTAAGTCCACAAATCCGCATTATCGTAACATTTCCCATATATCATTTTACACCTCCATATTTAACACTTTTTGTTTATCATACCATCACATCATCATTTCCCATCAAATGAATTACCCTTTCCACATCATATGTCACTCGTAAAAGCATAATGCCATTATTAATGAACAATGCATCGATTAAGGGTCACAATAAATCCATGTCCCATGAAAACTGATGAAATTTAAAGCATGATCTATGGTTGATTGACTTACCAAGGCAGTACATAATGGAATTTAAATAAAATAAAAATGTCAACCTGTAAGTATTGACAGTAGTGTCACCTCTATAAAAAGAAGAAAAGATGTCAAGTAAGAAGAAGAAATTATTTTTTGGAGATACATTGAACACTCTTGGTTGCAAAGATCAACAATTCTAGTGGTCCAGGGCATACACATAGTACAAAAATATTCCTCCAGCTGAGAAGAAGGAGAACCTAATTTGGACCTCAAGAATTGCATTAGCAAGATGTGTTCAAGAAGTAAGTGATATGAAATAGATCATTCAATGATGTTTAGATAAATTTGCTTCTGAATGAAGAATAATTCAAATGCAAGGTCATCAACCCATTTGCTCCCTCAACATTTTCTAAAATGTTACGACTACCTACGCCAACTATGTGATTTAAGAGAGAGGAAGCTGATGAATTTTTGAAGCAACATAAGGGAGGGAGCAGAGTGTTGAGAAACTATTTGGAAGATCCAACGTACAACCTTGGTACTTATAGAATCGAGGTAAACTTGTTAAAATACCCATACAGAGAATTTTCTTGGCTATTTGCCCGCATTCTGAGATTGGACTCTACTATGTTTATAACAAGAAATGTCATATATGCTATGCATTATTCCCTTCGTGAAAAATCTATCATTGATTGGGGTTATCTAATTTCAAGTGAAATCTCTTTCCATTTGAATAACCTCAAAAAGACCCATAAATTCTAGATGGCTTCTTACCTCATTTTTTCCATCGCTTCTGGCAATGTTTTTGAAGATTTTCATCGTACAAAACATGTGGATTTTAAGTTAGAGCCAGTTTATGCGTGGTATTCAATTTTGTATAGACATAAGGGCCAATACAGTTTTTACCCAGTCCACAACAATTTCATCTCATAATTCAAAAGGTTAATATTTGGATAGAGCACATCAAGGCTATCCTTAGAAGCAACTTCCTTCCTCACTGGAAAAGGGATTTATGAGTTGTCCGAAGAATTCACTGTAATTAGAGTATTTTGGAGTAAGGAGAAACCTTTCCTCTTACCATTTTATACATCAGATAAACTATTTTTTGGAGAAGTATGCATAAAATACAAAACTTTGGCCCATTTCTTCCATGACAAAAGAAAAAAATAGTTTATACCCCTACCATGGAAAATTGGGGATTGTATTGTTAAACACTTAACTCACGTAAATGAGTTGGGAGAACATCACGAACAAATGGGTTTGAAGGAAGCCAAACTTGTCAAAGGTTTTGAACCAGATAGAAAATTCACCACACATATGCAGTTAGTTGGGTATGCTTCACACTTAATCAAAATTGAACAATTCCAAGAAGGTGGCAGAGATAATCTGGATCTTTGGGAACTAGTGGCCTACCAAAATTCAAAGAATACAAGAGAAGTAAATAATACAAATGAGGGGATACAAACAACACACCAGAGAAACAACAAATCAAAACCATAACTCACCGACAACATCTCAAAGAAGCACTCCATCAGGAATGGAGAACAAAACTAGTGGAACGGATACTAGAAAAACACTTGTTGGAGGCTTAGATGACGGTGGAGATAAAAACCCACCAAGAAACATCCTTTAGAAAACACATGTTGCACACACTCCTATAAAAAGAAAAAGAAATATGTCATCAATGGAAATAAATGCACCAGAAGACCAGGAAATTCCCCATGCTATGGGCATCGATGAAATCATTGAAGAGCCTGACTGGTATGCACAAAGGTTGTTAGAGATGAGAGAACTAGTTGATGCTATTATGACTTAAGATCCTGATGTATTTGAAGCGGAGTTTTCCACTTTGCACCATGTGACTTACAATCGTGAAACCAAAAATTTATTGTTAGAAAAAGTTAATACCAAGAATAAAAAGTCATCTAGATGATGGAAATCTTCTATTGACTTTGATGGAGTAGCACCATCTAAAATTGCAGATTATCATGGAGCTACTGGAGATGTATTAAGATAGTTAATTGACAAAATGGAGAAAGAAAATTTGGAACTAAAGAAAAGAGTAAAAGAATTAGAAGTTGCTCTGGTACTAACACCAATGTTCTCAAAACCTTTAAGTTGTATGCAACCTATACTTGAATTGGAGGAGATCCCCGAAGGCAATATGTAATACAAAGGCCCATCAAGTTATTGCAGGTTGTAAGAAAATATGTTGATGATGCCATACAAAAACAGGTTGATATAATTCAGGAAATCTGGGAGCTTTCCCAAAATATTTGTTAGCTTTTCCTCCAAAATAGAGAGTTTCAAAGAATATCTGCAGAAATATTTGGAGAACGATGAATCATTTTTCAAGGAAGCTGTAAATATATTTTCAGCTAAAGTTTCTAATTTAAATGAAGCCTGAAGAAAGAAAAAAATATTCCTTCTCCTTATTGTATGAAGCAAATTATTACTTGTTGGTTAAGGAGAATTAAAGAATTAAGAGAAATGATAAATGAAACGGATGCCCTAAGGAATTAAAAGAGTGATTTATTTCTTAAGCTTGTGGGTCTTACCGACGAATTATATGGTCCTGATTTATTGATGAATACCATGATCTTAACCAAAGAATATTTAATGGGACAACTTAAAGCATTAAAAGTCAGGCTAATGAATTTACCGAAACCATAGACTTTTCCGAGGATGAAGTTGAAAGATGGTTGGTTCGGTATATCAATAGAAATGATGAGGTGGTTGACACATTGCATCAATAAGAACTAGACCTAAGGGAATTCAAAAGACAGTTGTTTGAGATTAAAACCATACATGAAATCATCATGACATCTTTGAGAGAGTACATTGAGGAATGGTTGAAAAAGGCATTAATTTAAATTAGTGAACCAGAGAATCAATAAACAATTAGAACAATTATGCCACCTCAACCACAAGTGATGTCTATAAAGGAGCGAATTGCAAGCAAGTGAATATATGATATTTATCCATCACGGTCTTTTCAGTTTATGGTCCACGGGAGCCAATCCCAGTCCTCTTTGAAGGGCGAACACATTTTACTTTCTTTAAAGACATTTACTTTGTATTTAAAGACTCATTATTATTTTTGAGACCCCGAGAGAGCTACCTGGGATATTAAATTGTTGTATTCTCAAAGACTTTTAACATAACATTAAGTTACCAAATGTTCTATCTATCATAATATTTTTGGTACTTTATTGAAATATAATTTAAATCTCTCTTTTGTTTGAGATCCACTTCTTGTTCTCTCTATTTGTGGTATTGTTAAATGTTTTGATGAATGTTGTGATGGATATATCAGTCCTTTATATTTTGTAGGCATCTTATATATTCACATTGTAGATATTGTACATATGAGTTTCTTTTAACACCTGGTCCCAAATCTCAGGTATTGTTTTCCTTATATGTAAATATTAAGTCTGGTCCTTCTCAGACTTTGTTTTGCTTCATTTTATTATTTTGGAATTATAAGAACAAGAGGAGTACCACCTCTCTAAAAATGAAGGGGGATTCATATCCTCATGAGGTTGACCTTAAGACCATAAAACCATTTTTTAGTCAACACTTATCTACTAAACTGAGCACCTCAACTTGTAACACTTAGCTTCTATCTCTGAGATTTTTTTTCGCATATTATTCTAGGGTGTCCATTATTTTGGCATTTTGGTCTTGCAATTGTCTTTCTAGGTTATGAATAATGACAAAGAAGGACCCAAAGGAAATTCCATATCTCAACGAGGTCTCTTTGTGCCTCCTCAAGACCCCACAAATTCCTCTGAGATCATTGGGATCCATGAGGCCCCAAAGTCGATAAAGTGATGGAAACCAAAAATCACTGCTATGACTAGGATTAACTAGAGAGCCTAGGAAAGGGTTGATTTCGAACTTGAAAATGATGATAATATTTGAAGAGGAATAAAGTAGTTGAAACCAGACTCTTTTATAGAAAGACAAAGTTAAAATAACAACATCATATGGCTAAAAAAGGAGGTTGGGAATGAAATTCCCAGGACTCAACTTCCACTGATTGAGGAAAACCACAAATTCACGAGATATCCAATACTAGAAGAACAAATCCTAAGGAACCCAATAGACTTGGAAAACAATCTTGAACAATCAACTAGACACAACAATGACAAAAAAGGACAAGGAAAATATAGACTATATGCCAAATCGAGGGGTTGGGAACAAAATTCCCAATCCCCTCTCTCCACAAGCAAAGAAAAATAGCCAATCCACTCACACCACAACACCAAATGAAAACTCCATAGAGGGTCTATGCGAAAAATATTTCTTGCCATGAAATTTTTAAGGATCCATACCTATCTTAAATTCTAGAAACCTTGGAAAATCTTACTAATTATTAAAATTCCAACCATAAAATGTTTGGAGATGTTTTTGTAAAAATATTGAAATTTCTAAGGATTTTATATAGTTTCTAGAAAATTTTGGTTATTTTTAGAGTAAAATATTTTTATTCCATAAAATTTAGGTGAATAAAATGGGAAATGGTGAATCATTTTTTTGTAAAATTAGCCCATGGGTGAAATTTAGCCCCTAGATATTTCTCTGTTTCCTACTATATCATGAAAGCAAAGCCTAAGAAGATCAAAGTCTTACTAGAACCACCAGTTGATATAGAAACCTAACTGGCATATGAGCAATTTCTTCCAAAGTCGTGAGCTAGAGATCTACCAACAAGGAGAAAACCAAAAAATTACCTTGGAATGAGCACTAAGATCCATGAACCAGAACACAAATAGCCTTCGTTCTCGCCCTCCTCTTGGATGAAACAGTCCCACCTCTTGAATCGGAAATAAATACAGGGGGTAACTTAATAAACTACCCCATTAACAAACTCATATAGATACCAATGGGCTATGTCCTTAACACTCCAGTCCATGTGTTTGATGCATGTGCACTATTAATACTATCCACTTGGTCCATTGAATGAAATAACATTCTAATGTTATCTTGAGGGGTAAAGACTCAGGGGATGATGGAATTGTAATATCCCCACTATAATCCCTAGTTTAATTAATGCTTAATGTAGATATAATGTATCACTACAACCAAGCGATGTATATTCAAAATGTATTTTTGAATTTTAATAATAAAATGTGATGTTGGTTGCTGAGGGGACATGGAAAAAGAAGGGGGTTGAATTAATCCATAAGAGAGGGGAAGTTCCGGGAAAATGTCTAAGAGGGGCCCAAGGGAGAATTACCCATGTCTATTAATTCAACCCACATTCCTAAATTTTTATTATCATTGTGTATTGAACTATATTTTCTAATTGAGTGTCCCCAAAACCAATCATTGAATGCATGAGATGTCACATCCCATGGTTATTGGGAGCATGGGGGATGAGTACAATTAGTTTGGGGAAGTGTGTGAGTCAAGTAAGCAAGCCAAAGGAGAGGAAATTCGTATGGCCAATTATAACAGTTTTGGATAGTCAAGTTTTTGCATGAACAACAAGCAGAGAACAAAAAAGAAGAGTTGGAAGCTAGAGCAACCATGGAGGGAGAATTGCCCCAATGGTGTAGAGAAGTTGGTGAGGGAGCGCATTGTTAAGGAACTCTGTGACTAAAGTCAATGGTTTGAAACCTCTATGGACACCTCAAATCCATAAATGTTAAGGGCTAGTGTGGTCTAGGCCGAGTGTGATCTCCATGTGATTTTGATGACTTAGATTCCCATGGGTCATGGCATCTCAGCCGCATGCCAATCTTGAAATTCATGGATATTTAGATAACAAAAACAAACCATAGAGGGATAATTCTGGAGCATGTGAGAGTGTTTCTCGATCGTATTTGGAGCAAAATACCGAAGGGATGGGTTGTTAGGTATGAAGAGTGAATTCATGTGTGAGTTTCACTATAACAACAAGTGTTTGTTGTTGTTTGCTGGTAGTTTTCCTACCAGTGATTTCCCTTGAGTTCCCTGTAGAGAGATTCCTAGTTACCTATGCTAGAGAGACCATGATAAATAAATGGGACACTCAAGGGACTAAGATCAATTAAAGGGTACATTCCTTGGGTTGGGAAGTTCAAGAGGAAGAGAGCTTGCGGAAAATCGGGATAACAATAGGAGAATACCAGTGGGTTGTGGGATTTTTGAGTTGTGAGTGGAAAGTGAGAGACCACCCTCTTTTTTGGATTGCTAGCCCCATATTGGGGGTGAAGTTTGTTGAGATTTGGAACAATAGGTCTATGGTTGGGTGGAACATCCGCCCCAAGCAGCTGGTTGTACAACTGAATTAAGAGATAAGTGTTTCATCTGTTTACGTGTTGTATTTATGAGTTAAATTGTTGTGCATGAACTATGTGTATAAGATTGATTTATATGTTGTTGTATTTGAGTTTACTAGTTGCATTCATGTCATTTTTAGCATGATGTAGATGCATCAAATAAATGGTATCAAGAAATAGTGAAATTTTGTTGTAATGCATAGATATTAAGCTACGTGAAATTAATTAGAAATAAATTCTGATTTTTATCAGTACTCCACATAGTAATGTTCCTCAACTGGGCTAGGGGACATTACAGAATGGTATCAGAGCTTCTGGTTCAAACGTTGGACCCATATAGACCAAGGACCAACATGAATTGGGAAAATTCATTGTTGTAGATTTCAGTTTATGCGAATTGGAGAAAAATGGTGACAAGTTAGAGCGAAAATCCCCAAATTCGTGAGCAAATTCATATTGGATTTTCCTTGTAACCTTTGAATAGAGGTTTAATGGATAAAATATGCAAAGTTACAGAGTCAAAATTCGACCTAGAAGGTTGAAATTTGTGTTTAATGGTCGTTATAGTGCTGGGCATAGATTGATGAATCGACGGTCAAGATCTTGTTTGATCTCGAGATTAACGACCCAGATTCATTTTAATAAATTTAAAAATTTATAAGGTTTTTGGAATTAGCAAGGTCGAGTAGATCATCGTTTGAGATTCATTTCGACAGTTGGGAAAATGAGATAGACCGGTGGTCTAGATTCATTTTTGGTCGATGGGAGGTTAGAGAAGATTAATGGTCAAGATAAATTTGGATGATCGATCGACAACATAGATTCATTAGGGATTTGGCAAAAAAATTCTAAGTGTGGAAGTTCTCCAACAAAATTCGCCAATGGTTGATGGTTGGATTGATGAGTTTGGTTCGGCCAAAATAAATCTCTAATGATCGATGGCCAATGATTGGGTTTCGACAAAGTTGGGTGAAGTTTGATAGAACAAAGACCGAGATCATTTTCAAATGAGAGATCGATGATCCAAATTCATATGAGATTTGGTAAAAAAATTCTAAGTGTTGGATTTGACCAAGAGAATTCGGCGATGACCGATGGTTGGGTTGGATGAATTGGTGAAGTGTTTTAGTTGCCAACAAAAATCATCGACAACCAATGGTCGGGTGTCAGTGGATTCAGAGAAGTGTGCCAATCGAGCAAGAGAAAGTGCTAATCGTTGATGGCTGATGGTCGAGTATTGATCGATTTGGTCATGTGTCGGTTCATCCAAAGGAAACTACCGATGACCAATGAAGGAAAGAGGGTGATGACGTGTCATGCCACATCAACATCCATGTATCATGCCAGGTCATATATATTTCCATGTTAGAATCTACGTTTCATTCCATGTCAGTATCCATGTGTAATGCCACGTCATCCAAGAATGGCCAATGGTCAGGTTGGCCGAATTGGTAAGGTGTTTCATCTGCTAACGCAAATTGTCGATGGTCGATGGCCAATGGTTGGGTCAGTCGATTTAGCAATATATTGCAATTGTTTGCCAAGAAAAATTATTGATGGTTGATGGTCGATGATCGGGCATCGGGGTGATTCATGAGAAAGTTTGGTTGCCAAAAAGAATCGTCGATCACTGATTGCTAATGGAGCTCGGATCAACGGTCCAGATTGATTTAAGTTGTCGATCGACGATGGAAATTGATCCACGTGGTTTGGAAAGGATTAGCGGATCAATGGATCATAGTTCACCTAATTTGAGACTGATGAGTCATATGTAAAATCTGTTATGATAGTATAACAATCATTTTTAATTATTTTTTTAGGATTTTGAAGGTCTTAAACTTGTAGGGCAATTTTGAGGCCCTAAACGATGTTTTTAGGAAATCAAAACCCATGAAAAAAAAGCGTAACAAGGTACATCTAGTCTCCATAGCTTAAATAAAACAACTCAGAGAGAGATATCTAAAGAGCTACTCTTGGTGCAAAACAAAGCTCGAATGAGAAAGTTACAACTAAAATGGTTAAGGTAAAATTTCGACACCGATTTACTTCCAAAGGGCATAAATCTTTGCTCAAAAGTTTGTTTGGGGCTCAAGAGTAGTCTATAGATAGCTTACAAATCATAAAATATATCCCTGGAGCCATATTTGGGATATGGGTATCTAAAAATGTGCAGGAAGAGAAAGAAGACACCTATAGCATACATGGATAAATTAGGAAAAACAACCTAAACTTCTCCGGACCATAACTTTCAACTCAAAGCTTAGATTTGAGCAAGCGAATAGTCTCTGGAAAGGTTTGGAGGAGGAGAAGACATATATCTACCCATAATTTTGAATTGAGTGCTAAAAATTTCTTAGAAAGTAATAAAACAATTATGCAGCAATAAGTGAGGGTAAATTACAACTTGTGAATGTTGTAACTTTTGGCTCAGAACTCATAATGAGGCACGACTACAACCATTGGAGAGTTTTTTCGGAGAGGAATGTGTTTAAGGGATAACCTATTGACATAGTGCATTGTGTCCTTCATAAATTGGGATGAAGAATAACATATATTATAATTGAAAAATTCTTTATGTTATGCATGTTTTAACAATAATTATTACATGCACATTTCTTGTAGAATTATAGGTACAGGAAAAAAAATTGGTTCTTATATGAGGAATGGATTTATGGAGGATGCCTAGGGATATTAAAACCATGAGGAAGAGGCTATAGGTCTTCATTTCAGCATGGGAAATGTTGGGACCGAGTCAAATGGTAGGAGAGATAGGTAGGAGCCTATAATATGAGAATCTTGCATAGAGAAGTGTAGAGCTATAGGGAAGACAATGAAAGGATTATGAAGGATCAGGAAGAGATAATTCAAATTATAAATATGTTGCATAAGCAAGTTAACAAGGACTATGGTACCAAGAAACAAGCTAGTGCTAGACAAGTGATCACATCCATATCCTATAGTAGAAAGGATGATCATGGGGATGATAGGAATTCGTGAAGCATGAGAAATTGCCATCATTCTCTAAGGAAATCCACCAGAATAAATTATGCAAGTTTAGGGCCAAGGAGAAGCCCAAGTGTGTCTCCTATTCATAGGCAGAGAAGAAGGCCTAAGGAAGGCATCTTGCAAGGTGAACTAAAGAAAATTAAGCCACCAACTTGCAATGGTGGGCACATGAAAGGAGAAGAGGTTGAGG
The DNA here is from genome assembly GCA_000966675.3 of Picea glauca. Taxonomy (NCBI): domain Eukaryota; kingdom Viridiplantae; phylum Streptophyta; class Pinopsida; order Pinales; family Pinaceae; genus Picea; species Picea glauca. The sequence goes on along the minus strand of JZKD02S2404974.1, from coordinate 17,918 downwards.
CCTGGTTGTTGGAAATAAAAATATATTTCTAGCTGCATGATTACACCTAAAGGGTAGAAGCTAGAATTGCAACCTACCAATTGCAAGTAAAGGTAACCATATTGTAACACCATGTTTCCCCCAGTCTGTAAAAATAACTATATTGACCAAGAACTATGGCAAACTCAAAGATGTGAATGTTTGATTTGACGAAAAGTCGAAGAATGTAAATTATGTTATGATTATGTGTTGCATTACTGCTGGGAGGGGGGATGTGCTAAAAGAGATAATGATGGCTAAAGATAGGTGGTGGAAGGGACCTGGAATGGTTGCATTAACTTCCACCGAACCAACACCATACTGTTTTTACTTGCTCAAAGACCAAAGCAACTCTCTGACCCTAGAATGAATTACTCGCCAGGATGGTAGGTGGGGAGGCTCCTTAAGAGTTAATGAGGGGATGGGGGCGAACCACCCATCTATAGAATCTCTCAAACCTAACCACGGACGGGGGAATTCGCTCCACACGTAATCTTGCAGAAAAGGAAAGAAAGGAAGTGTGGGGAACGGGAAGAGGGAGCGCATGCGATAGGGATCGCAAAAGAGAACCGGGAGGAACTTTGGAAATACAGGGTGTTTTGAACAGAGGAGAATGAGAGTAACCTTCATCCTTGACTTCCATTGAGCTGGAAGTAGGAGACTGAATCTCAAGCATCATGGTCTAGCTCGGGGGTGGCTAGTGGTAAATCTGTTTGGAGTCACTGAGCCTACAGTTGGGTGGAAACAAGCACCCATCTCAGCAGTCACGTCACACCTGGTGTTTTTGATAAGTTCTTATGTCTTGTATTTTGAATTGAATATCCTGGATGCATGCTCATGTTTATATGCTCATAAATGGTTTCTATATAGAAGTGATTGCCTTGTGTTTGGATTGGGAATAATGGATGCATGTTTATACTTATATGACCATAATTGGTTTATGTATAGAATGAATAAGTTTAGAATACGAGTTCGTTCCCATGAGGATTGTCCCATCTACTTGACTCATGCTTTGTCCTGGTTTAATTTCCCGAAGACACGTTCTTCCGGTGTTGTTGGGTATTCTACCCTACGGACTAATAAGCTAGGGCTCTAAACTTATACGCAGAAAATGACCCTTAAGATTGAACTTTTAACGTTCTACCCAAAATCTCAACCCCTTTTCGAGCAAACAATGGAAGAATCAACTCACCTTTTTAACGATGCTTGAAGTAGATCCTCCGTTGAGCCTTCTATTTCCTTGCTGCGGCTGCCCCTTCTACAAAGCTTCCTGCAACCAAGATAAGACTACACATGCATGCTACTGATCTAATAGGGGGTTAGAAATAAAACATAAATCAAATGACATAGATGAGATTTATGA
>JZKD02S2404952.1:14801-28854 GCA_000966675.3 Picea glauca | reverse complement strand
TATATATATATATATATATATATATATATATGGTACAGGTTATTATTAACATAGCGATACTTCTATTTTATTTAGATTGAATGCATTCCTTTGTATATATATATTTATTCAAATACCTATAAAAAGAAACATGCACAGACACTTCTTGTAGGTGTGTACTTAAGGTTATCCAATTTGTAGCAATATTTAATAAATTTGTATGCCTTCTTATACCTAAATCCACATTCATATTTCTACCAATATATTCCCAATATCAAACAACAAATCGAACTTATATTTTCTTTACTATTTCTATTCAGAGAATGTATCAGGGATGATTTTAAGGATGGAAATTTATTTTAAAATGTAGAAACCTTGGCGAATATTACTAATCCTTCATATGCCAACTATAAATCTTTGGCGATATTTTTGTAAAAATATTCAAATTTCTAAGTATTTTATATAGTTTTTATAAAATTTTGGCTATTTTTAAGGTAAAATAATTTTATCCTATAGAATTTGGGCAGACAATTTTTAAAATAGCTAGTCTCGTTTTTGAAAAAACCATGGAAAATTAGCCCATGAGAAAAATTTAGCCCCTAAAATCATCCCTGGAATGTATTCACATGAATAAGTAATTAACACGGATTAATCCCATTTCTATCAGATTAATACACAATAAAATATTCATCAAGAGAATATGTAGAATAACATATCTGAAATTGAAGCTAGAACACAAATGGAACAACCAAGTTCCAACCAACCGTAGAACAGAACAGCCAAAATGCTTTTTTTATTCACCCCCTAGCCTGACCATGAGTCCATAAGGGTGAATTCCAATCCTAATTTTTCTCTATAGTCCTCTTTCAAATAATAAATCCCCTTGCCTCACACTCAGAACAGTGTTCATAACATTAAGTGATATCCAATTTCTCCAGCATACTAAGCAGCGTCCTGCCTCCTCCCATATGTTGTATATCAAAAAGCATCTTGTGCCTAGGTCTTTTTCCCCTTTGGTAATTTTCGTAGCTTTACAAATCCCTGATTTTCAGGGGCTTCTAGTGACCAAATTACTCATTTACCACTTGTAAAATTCAGCCCTAAGGTAGTTCAAGTCTCTTCCCCACTCATGGAGTCATGGTCAGCTGATTTCAACCTGGCTGTTCCATTTTTCCTTCAGCAATTAATATAAAAAGATTTGACTTTTACATGTGTCATAGTCAAAGAGTTGGTTGGGAAAATGAAATATTTTCCCAATAGTAACAATCATTAATTAAAATTAATCAAATTCCAAATTCAGAATTACCATAAATGGAAATAATTTTCCAAATAAGAATTTGCCAAAAATGGAAATAAATTCCTAAGTGCATACAGACTTTAATAATTAATTATTTTTGGGGATATTACACCCTGGAGACTTGAGGGACAACATTGATCTTGAAGAGATTGATTTGTAGAGGATTGAGAGGCCAAAGCAATGTGTTGAAGGTTTGAATGCATATTTTCTCTCTGTGCATGAGGTATTGAGAGCAGGTCACGTAGAACTCCATCCGGGTAACGGGATATCGAGAATGACCCTAACCTCACTCCATAATTCCATAGTCATTCCCAAATGATGGAAGGAAAGAACAATTGATACCCCGTAGTTCCATTTCAATGACTATGAACAAAGGGCCTTCAATCCATGAACTCAAGAACACTGATGGGATGAAAATAATAGTGATTTTATGTCTATCAGTTAAAACAAGAAGAGTTTTCTAGTTTCACGCCATTCTTCTCTTTCCATATTTGACTTGTATTTGAATTTTAAGTTTATGAATTGATGGATTACATTCATAGGTGTTTGATAGTTTCAAGATGTATTTTATGAATAGATTTGTTCTTGGAGGAAGAACATAAATAAAAATGCATAAATTTACTTTTGGCATTCCAATATCATTCTCTTCTCATGTATCTATCAATGGTTTTTGGTTTTGCATATCCTTCAATGATGCACAGTGAAGTGGGTTCATGATAGGGAAGTTTTGTTACATATCGCTACTATGTGTTTTGTCCCTTCATATAAATGCAATTTTGGCCAACCAACCAACAAGACTATCAGATAAATATGGAGATCATAACAAATTCATGACAATAAAAGAATATTTTTGAATTTGTGAATGGCATGTGTTTATTTTTCATATCGCTATCATCATATTTGTTCAGACACATGTATCATTGAGCATATCTCTTTGAACATGGCACTCAATGATTCTACTCTACTATTCTATTGTTTAACATCTCTATATATTGCTTACTTTGTTACTAATAATAATGGTCATATAGAGCCACATAAAACAAGAGATTAGATTCTCAATACAAATCCATCTAATGGTTTTGGTTAAANAGGTCAGATAATCTCTTGTGATTATATACTCATACCTAACTAGAACTTAGTCCTTGTAAAATAGTGTTATAGTCTTCCATTCCACGTCTATGTATAATATGATGCAGTTATTAATTAAGGGGTATATAGAATTATTAACTTCTATATAGATAAAATTTAACAGACTATTTACTAGCCTAATCAGGAAATTACAAAGCTAGAGTAAGTGGAATACAGAAAATCATGCTTTATCATGTCATGTCTTGAATTTGGATCTATTAATCACATATTCATTGCGTTACATAGTTAGGAACAACTAGACATCATAAACCTTAACTAGTAGTAACTAGTATGTTTACTCACTATGTAGCATGAACCAATCTACACCTTAGAGTTGCTATACATGGTCAAATGTATGATACAGAGCTCTTTATGAATTACTTCAGCCCTTAATTAATATTTCACTTTGCTGTTTTTGTGCATTGACCATTAGACATGTGGTCTGATTATCCTTAAGGTGATATGACTTTCACGCTACTAGCTATAATGACTTGCACGATGTTGTTTTACTCACGAGTATAATCTGTACAATATGCCTTGCAGCTAATTAACCTCGTAATGCATGCCTACGACCTCATTATTAACTTAAATACTCTTTAAGTTGTTTCATGTATGTTCTTGTTATTGATTACTAGGATTAGACTGAATATTGCAGTACCACTATCCCATAATAATAATTAGTACATCCACTTTAGGATTAGATTGTTCTTAAGGTGTTTCATCCACTTTGCATTGTGCAAAGATACATTGTGAAGCACATACATAATACCAAGTTGTGACAAAATCTCAGTTCCTTGATTGCAGGACAACCATCACTACAAAGACACAGAACATGTAAGTATAGATAAGTGAAAAAACTTTCATGAACCATATATAAGACTGAGTACAAATGCTATAGATAACCAAACATGAATACTAATTCCAAACACCAACAAGAAGTAAATATAGATTACAAAAATCCTATTACAAATATATTTCTTCATTTAGTGGCATTCAAAAATTATATTACAAATATTTTTCTTCATTTAGTGGCATTCAGTGGTTAAAGAATATAAGAGACCTATATTCAATGATAAAATTTTGACACATTGATATTCAATGATAAACTCGAACACAATGAAATTCAGCACTTGAAGGATCCATATTCATGGTTGAGAGGTTTTGAATTATATTTCGCCATTGAGATTTTAAGTTGTATCAGGTTTGGTATGGTAGGAAACCAATGATATTATAACTCTGACGAGTTATTATGGTTCTCTTAGGCCTGCAATTATGCATACGGTCTCGTGTGAGACATGGATATGAAATTCAGCACTTGAAGGATCCATATTCATGGCCGAGAGGTTTTGAATTATATTCCGTTATTGGGATTTTAAGTTGTATCAGGTTTGGTATGGGAGGAAACCAATAAGATTATAACCATAACAAGTTATTATGGTTCTCTTAGACCTGCAATTATGCATATGTCTCGTGTTATTTCTTCCTTCTTAACAAGGACTTGTTTCTCAGCAACTACCTTTGTTTGGTTTGAGAAAACAAAGAATAAATATTTAAACTATTAAACATAAGTCCTACATCTACTTAGAGTAGAGGGCACCCCTCCAAATTCCTCCTACGTTTTTCTAAGGTGAAACTCGATGACAAATACTCTTCTATATAATGTTATCTCTATAGAAATTAATAGGGTCCCTCTTAAAAGGAAATTAATTCTATTTATTTAAAAATTAGATAATAAAAAGTATTAAAAAAATGCAAACTTATCTCTTCTATAATTTGGACCATTTTAATCTATGAAATTGTGATGTTGAAATCAAACATCTTGTGAAGGGATTCTTTTGTTAAACAAATTTTAACTCTCTTATTATTAATTAAATCAATTTAAGTCTCTTATTATTAATCTTTTTTGGGTGGGAAACTTAGAACCCATTGAACCACGTTGGCTCATGGTTAGAACCTTTATTTTAAATTTTTTTTAAGGAAGTAAATGGATGTTTGGTATCTTTATTTTATTTTGAAAAATAGATTAATTTATGGTTTAACCTTTTTCCAAAGAGTTACCTACGTATAGGCTAGTTGTAATTGTATTTTTCTCTACAGTGTCCTGAGTAGAAACAATAAATTATAAACTATAAAAAGTAGTGTCCTTAGTAGAAACAATAAATTACAAACTATAAAAAGTAGTGTCGTTAGTAGAAACAATAAATTATAAAATACAAAAAGTAGAATAAGTAAAATAGTAAAGACAGTGATATTTAATATGTAGAATATAAATCTTTGTATTTATAATTTCAAAAAGAGAGCAATGTTCATGAGCCTCTTTGAAGGGGAAACCTCCAATAGAGCAAAGCTCCAATACAATAACAATATATTTGACAAAACATTACATACCCTTCTACCTCTATAAATAGTTTCTCATTAGCAAAACCCCAACGACTTGTGGTCATGTCCTTAATGAGTACCAACCACCTACAAGGAATTATTTAATAAAGAACATTATTTTACATTGATTAACTACCAACTATCTAATGGTTCTTGTTAAAAGAATGTGACCTCATACATTAATTAACCAACTCCTAAGTACCCCGGAGTAGGGAGGTTAGGGTACGGCCCTAACATACCATTCCCATTAAAAATAAGCATTGTACTCAATGATGGAGGTGTGTAAACTATTGTAAAATCATTGTTGGTTCCCAAGTGGCATCTTCAGGTTGTGTATACATCCACTATATCAGGACTTCCTGAATAGTGTGTTGGTGTAGGTGATGCTCTCGTGTAGCCAATACTCTCCATAATTGTAGCCAAATGGAACCTATTAGCACTAAGAATCACCCTCATATTGAAAAGAGGATAATCCCGGTACCCATCAGATTATCTGTAAATGTAAATGAGTGTTTAAAGGTCAAATGGAAAATACTCATAATAATAATGTTTTAACTCAGAAATCTGGGCTAGCATGCACAAGAAAATGAGTTCTTAATTAACTTTAGTCAGTGACTGGGAGTAAAAGTCAATAAAAGGAAGACTTTGGTGAGGGAGGTGTAAAGTTATGTTATTGACATCAGGTATTCAAGCAACCCAAGGAGGAAAAACTCAAACACAAGATCTTCTTGAATTCAAAGTTTAAAGAACATTGAGGAACATCATAGCAGTACTATAATCAAACATTCATCATAATACAACCATAACAATATCATATGGATCATCCAATCATGAAAACTTCAGCATAAGAGGCAACAAGATGAAAAAGTAGAAACTGAGTTATATTAATAAAAAATTCTCAAGTCCAATACATAACCAGAGAACCAGTCTACTTAGTCAAAAATATTACAATAAGGGAGCCCAACTCAACCATTCAAACCTTCTTAATAATTTAGAGTATGTGTTTATAACCAAAAAGGAGAGGCAATAGCTAGAGGTGTGATATGGCCTCCCTTCCCCCTAAGATTCTCTAAAATAGTTATCAATCTAACACATGTGCTAACAGCTATTAAAAAACTGTTACAAAATAGGAACATGTTGGAAACTACTCCAACAAAAATTAAATGACATGTCTCCCTTGTGGCACATTCTTTTCCATTTCCAAGTGTCCTCCAAGGGTTTTATCTTGTCACCATGCTACCACATGTGATCCTCACTGCTCTCCACATCATCAACCATCCAATAGGAGTCATGAATCGGAATCCCTTGATTACAGGTGAAAGTTCATAGCTCCATTCAATAGTGCATTAGGTAGACAGTTCTGTAGCGCCCTTTGCAAAACTATTATGCACACTTCATAGCACCTTCTCCAAAACAGACTTGTAGTTTCTATACTGCTAAACCTTTTGTAGTGACTATGTGAAATTCCGTAGTGCCCCTCCCAAAAATAGCTTCTGTGGATTCGGTATTGTCATCTATCAACTTGTTCATGTGGATTCGGTATCGTCATTTATGAGTTCAACCAGGAGATTTTGTAGCGTTCTGCAGAAACGGTAGCGCCACTATGTAATTCAATTAGGAAATTTCATAGCATATTAGGAAGAAAAATTACATAACATGTTATATATAGACTATTCTGCAGTGCCATGGTGCTATAGAATGTTTGTGTTCTTTCTGTGTGATGAGACCAATCCTTCAAGAGCACAAAAACTTAGTTGATGGGTTAAGAGCCTATAGATGCCTGTATAGGTGGAAAAAAAATATACTTTCTTTATCACTTTACTCTTGAAAAAAGAGACCACCCACAAAAATGGATCTTATATCCCCCAACTATTTTATCAACCTAGCACTCCTCCTTGTTGCAGGAGAGCTTCCTTCTATCATAGAAGAATGTTTTTATTTTGCAGGGATAGTCTTCTTGACTGCAGGTGTTCTCTTCTTCACTATTGGCTCCTCTCTTTCAATGGCAGCTTCTACCAGAACATTCAATTTCCTCTGGGCCAATTCATCCTTGAAGCGTTGCAATTGTTCCTTGAGTTTTCTATTTTGAGACTGAAAGCCTCTGTTTTTCCTGTAGAGGTTCTTAAGTTGCTTATGGAGAGGCATGGCTCTTCTTGCTGCAAATATTTCCATATCAAGGGTGTTACTGTACATATCCATAATATCATTCATATTGATTCTCTCAGATAAAATTTCTTCTTTCAAACGAGCAACCTCCTTCCTAGCCTCCCTGGGCTACCTAATTAATATTTTGAAAGTGTGATTACTAGGTGGAGTGTTGATGTTGATAACCTCAACAGGTTTATCTATGGCTTCACCTTTATATTTTTTTTGCACAGGGGCTCTTTCTATCAACCCAATAGGCTTCTCAATGCCTTTACCCTTATATTTATTTTTCTTTGGAATTGAGACCTTGGGTAGGACTTTTAATTCAATATCCTCCTTGAGAGATGATGATCTAGTAAAAGTTTTCCTCATTTTTATACTGGCTGCTGGAGCAGGTGAAGAGAAATGAAATTTCCTTCCCCTCTTGGTTGTGGCTTTAGTGGATGAAGGGACTTCTTCCAATTCAAGTGTAGGAGGAGGTGAAAATTATCTATGTGGAGAGTGATCAGCCTCTCTCTCTTCTTCTTCAATTTCCTTTATGACTTCTTGGTCTTGAGTAGAGGCTTTGTTCTTTATTTTCATGCTTTTTCTTGCTAGATAAACACTAGTAGATGGAAAAGGACTCTGCATCTTAGACTGAGGAGTAGAATCTATGTCCAGTTGCATGTGGGCAGAGATAATGAATTGTTCCCAAGGAATTTTCCTCCTCTTCAAATCTTCCATCACCAACATCCTAATTAGTCTAGAATGAAAGACACTAGTGTCCACAGCCTTGGACTTGGATTGGACTCTATCAGACATCTTCCCCATGCTCCTCAAAAGGTAGAAAATGATTTTCATTACATATTTACCACTAAAATTTAGAAAGATCCTTATATGGTATTGGTATAACATGTGAAACCTTCCCTTGCATGTGAAGTATCTCTGGATGATCTTCATCATTTTTTCAAAATCTTCAACTAGGTGGCTTTTGGGCACTCCCTTGGACAAATTGTCTATATGATAATCTGATTTGAGGAAGTCCTTGGAGAAGGAAACATTTAAGATCATGGATTTAAACCACCTCTCACCAGTATTAGGAATCCCAGTGGTTTCTACAATAGAGGCTTCAGATACCTCAAACTCAAGGCCTCCTACCTTAGTCTTGATTCCATCAAAATGTAATACAAGTTCGCTTGCTACTTCAGGGTGTCCCCTCTGCATGTCTTAGAAAAAAGAGAGGTAGCCAACCCTTTGAAAAACCTCCTTCACCATTGGCTCAGCATCAAATAGGTGCATGTCAGAGGGTTCAGTCCTGACCACACTCCCTCCCTTATGATGTTTCTTCTTATGAGTTGTCTCCATGGGTAAAGACAAGGGATCAAAGGTTGTTGTGTGGTGAGGGGTAAGGAAACAAACAAAGGTAAATCTCAATGAAAACTGGCAGTGACTAATGGTTTCTCTCTCTCAGGATTTTCCTCTAACTCACCTTGAATTAACAATAGACTCCAAGTTAAGAAAGGAAGAGATGCATTGCTCAACTTTATGTCACTACACCATGGTCATCAAAGTTTTGGAAAGGTAGGGACCGCAATTCCCCTTACAGCCAGCAGATCTTAAGTTGAAAGAGTGATGATACAGTGAAATAAAAGGCTAATTCAGGGGTCTTTGAATATTAAAAGATATCACTCCAATCCAAATAAAACACAACGCATGAAAATAGGGGATATGTAGCTTGGTTTTAGCTACGTCCTTTTGTAGCGCAGTGTGCATACAAGGGTCGAGTAATTGCACGGGTACTCAATATTCAAGAGAAAAACGAATTAGCCTCTACAATAGATGAAAACCAGGTGACAATGAATACAAATTCTATGAGAGGAAAGCTATAGATGAAAATGGATGAAGGAGGGAGTATTTTGCATCATTGGGCACTACCAAAATCTTAGGCAGGAGATATCTCAAGACTTTTCTATGCAATGGAGAGAGGTCACAGAATACTTGGATATGTGACTAACAATAAAGGATCTACAACCAGTTAGGAAACCACCAGGTCCACCTTGGACTCCAATTCATCCTTGGCAATTGATCTCGTAGCACAACCTGCAACTGGTCTGAACTAGTGATTTCAGTAGTGTTGAATTTGAGAGAAAATTCAAATACTCAAAAAAGTTAGAAAACTCATTAATAACCAGATCTTAATATACTTATTTAATGAAAAATGGCACTAAAAACAAGTTATATCATGACCTCATGAGATTATGACAAATTATGGAAAGGATCAAAGGACAAAGAGTGCGCTACGGAAACTCTTAGTGAGTTGGGAGCACCTTTTTCAAAAATTTGATTTGACCCCCCTTTAATCGGACATAGTGACAACATGGCAAGGATAAAGGGTATGAGTGGATAGAGTGATGTTTCAAGTCATAAATATAATGATATGGGTTATTCTTGATGTCAATTCATGAGGTGAGTCAACCATAGAATGAACCTAGGCTTAAAATCTATGTGTGGGCCAAAAATGAGCCAAAACCACAAGTCTTTATTTGTTCAAGATAACCTAAGCATGTCACACAAAGAAAAATAAAGAAAACCTAAAGTCTAAAGGCTGAAAAATTTAAACCTAAGGGATAAAAGACCCAAGGAAATTTAATGTGATAACATTGGCTCCACATGGGATGGCATGCTCCCTATGAGCTGCCAAGAACAAGCAGTTTCAGTGCCTTATCCTAGGGCTATGGGGTCACTTATTCAGTCAAAAATAAAACAAAATTGATATTTACAATGAAAAGGAAAGCCACTCATGGCTTAAGAAAAATATTTTTTCAGAAACTTCCCATTGACAGGACCACCATAAAATTTGGAATCCTCCACATTCTGCGACTTATAAGTGTTATTTGAAAATACCTCAGAAATTTTGAAGGGACCACTCCATAAGGCCTCAAATTTATTGTGCTTTCCTTTGTCTTTCTTGGTGCATCCCACTTGAGCACTATATCTTCTAGATGGAAATATTCTTTTCTTACCTTCTTTTCAAAGGATTTCTTGATCTTCTGTTGATGGTCATGTGCTTTGTCTAGTAGTTGATCCCTAGTCTGTTTCACTTCAACCAGTTGTTGTATTGTTTTGACCATATCATCAGGTTCTCCTTGGTAGTATTGGAATAATTTTTCCATAGGCAAGACAAGATGAGTAGGAAATATAGCCTAAACTCCATACACAAGTTGAATAGGAGAGACACCAAGTGATCTCTTTGTCGTCACTCTATCATCCCACAAAGAAAATTTTATCTTTGAATCCCATGTTTTCTTTTTGTCTTCTAACAATCTCTTGATGATATGTATAAGGATCTTGTTAGAGGATTCAGTCAATCCATTTCCTTGGGGGTAGTAAGGAGTAGAATGAACCAATGTAATACCATACTATTAAAAAAACTTGATCAAAGGTTCAGCCTTGAAAGATGGAGAATTATCAGTAACAATTCTACTTGGACAACCAAATCTTGACATGATATCCTCAAGAAAACCAATGATTACCTTGTGGGAGGCATTCCTTGTAGGGATGGATTCTATCCACTTGGTGAAGTAATCAGTGGTAGTTAAAATCCACCTATGTTGACCACTTGAAGCGGGATGAATTACCCTAATGAAGTCTAGGCCCCACTATTGAAAAGGTCCTGAAGCTACCATACGATTCAATGGAAAATATTTGAGCTGTTGATTTCTAGAAAACTTGTGGCACTTGACACGAGCTCTAATCTTTGCACAAACATCAGTAAAAAGGCTAGGCCAAAAATACACAGCTATGAGGATCTTATAGGTTGTGGTTCTCCAGAAGTGATGTCCCCCACATAAACTGTCATTAAAATCAGACATAACCTTTTGGGCCTCCTATGGATCTAGACACCTCAAACACACTCCTAAAGGATCTTTCCAATACCAAACTTGGTCAATAAGGTATTATTTGATTTCTTTGAGCTTCAAATATCTTACCTTGTTCTTCTAAAAACCATCAGGAGGTTGTAACTTCTGTATAAAATATATAATGTCCAAGTACCAACTGCATTATACCAATTGGGGGCTGACTTGAGAACCTTTATCAGACAATTCAACTTGCTGATTTTCTAAGATAATGTTTATGAAATTAACCCCCAACAATTTGCAATTTGATTCAGCTAGCAACCTAGATAAACCTTGGCCTTTAACCAATTTAGTGGGCTTTATTTCAAGATCAAATTCCAGAATCTTGGCAATCCATTTGCTCGTCCTCCCGTCTATGTCAAGCTGAATAAGTATCTCTTTCACCGAGGCTGAAGGGACATATGCAACAACTTTTGAATGGAGAATGTATACTTTGAAATCCTTGAGGGCTTTGACCAAAGCATAGGCACTGTTTTCCATGATGTCATATTTTATTTTAGCATCCCTCAATGCCCTACTGAAAAAGGAAATAGGCTTCTCTAACCCTTCTGTACTTTTCTGCAATAAAACAGAAGCTACTATGTCAAATGAAGCAAAAGAAAATATCAAAAAATCATTGTAGTCAGGGTTGATGAGCACAGGTGCTTCAATCAAAGCCTTTTTTATTTGATCAAAATAATTTTGAGACTCAGTATTCCATTTGAATTCATTTCCTTTCCTCATCATGGTTGTAATATACTTTACCAATTCAACAAAATTTGAAATGAACCTTCTCAAAAAATTATTTTTCCCCAAGAAAGACTGAACTTCTTTCTTGGCTCTAGGGAGAGACAAGGTCTGGATGACTTCTACTCTTCTTGAATCAATGATTACCCCTTCATCTGATACAATGTGCCCCAATTATTTCCCCTCCATAACAAACAATGACTTTTTAGGATTGAGAGAGAGAACAAAATTTATGCACTTCAAGAAGACATTTTTCAAATGATGATAATGTTCTTTATCAGATTGTGAGAACACTGTAATGTCATCCAAATAGATGACTACAAACTTGTCCTTCTCCCCAATAAAGGCAATGTGCATGGCTCGTTGAAAGTCCGCTCCTGCACTCATCAATGTGAAGGGCATTTTAACATACATGAATGTTCCCCAAGGAGTGGTGAAGCATGCATTTTCTCTATCTTCAGAAAAAACAGAGATCTGATTGTAGCCAAAAAATCCATCAATCATAGACATCCTAGATGAACCTGTCACCCTCTGCAATATGTGCTCCATCTTGTGTAAGGGGTAATTATCCTTCTTGGAGCTTCTATTCAAATTTCTGAAGTTGACACAAATTCTGATTTCCCCATTCTTCTTTCTCACTGGGACCAAGTTAGACACCCATTCAGAGTATCTCAAAGGAATGATGATCTTGGCATCCAAAATATTTTTTACCTCTTTTTCCATAAAAAGCATCAACATAGGATTTATATGTCTAAGTTTTTTCCTAAATGTCTTGTTCTCTTATTTCAAAGGGATCTTATGTTCAATGATGTTTGTGTCGTATGTTCTCATATCTTCATATTTCCAGGAAAACACATCAGAAAACTCTTTTAACAGCTCAACATATTCATCCCTTTGTTCCTTTGACAATTTGCTAGACAACTTGACATATCTTGGATCCTCCTATGTACCCACATTACATTTACTTACATCAGCATTATCAGTCAAACCTTTAACCTTTACAGCAACATCATTTATGTCGAACAATATCTCCAAAGGAACTAGTCCTTTTGGAATATGGTTACTAGGCAATTGAACAATATGATGGCTAGCAATTTTATTTAGAAAAACATCAGCATGAGGGTTATTTTTAGTATTGTGATCTTGATCAATATGTGATGCAGAAAACTCATCCACAGTCTCAAGAAATCTTTTAATCTCAAGATCATCCTCAAAAACCTTCCAATGTTTGACATTGTCAGGTATAAAGGGTCTATACTTCATTTCTACATCATATTTGAGTTTAGGTGGCAAAGGGACTCTTAACTTACTTGTTGAAACAACCAAATAATATTCCATGTTGTTCTCCTCTCTTGGAACAAATGAAATATTAAAAGCGAAGAAGAAATTGTCAACAAGATACCAAACTTCATTTATGTAAGTCCTTAGCCTAGGGTGTTTAGCTTGATACAATTTTTTTATTTGATGGACAATTAATTCAGCATCTCCAAACACTATTAGCTCTTCAATCCCCATGTCTTTGTCAGCCCTCAAACCCATTACAAGAGCTTCACATTCTGCCACATTGTTTGTAGTTTCAAATTTGATATTGTAGGACAAAGTTATGCTCTCTTGAGTAGGGGAAACAAAGACGATTCCATCACCAACACCTTCCTTAGAAGAGGCTCCATCAAAAAACATCTTCCAAACATAGGTATTTGGAGGAGAATCTTCACAAAAGTTAATGGACTGTTTTTTGATTTCAAGAGGAGGTTGAGGAGAATCAATGAATTGCAATATATTGGATTCTAAATTGGAATAAAGTGAAAAAATAGGATGGTTGGTGGGGTTTTCTTCATCACTGATGATGTAGGATAATTGATCCTCCCTATAAATCCTTCTATGTTTTCCCCCAAGCACAGGAATGGTGGCATATGCAAGGTCCATCTGCAAGGTTCCCCCTAGTCTTTTTATCCAAGATCTTGACAGGAGCATACCAAACTTATGGGGGACATCATCTACCACAATATCTATGACCACACTTTTCATGGGAAACAGAAACAAGGTCACAACTAGATCTTTGATAACCCCAAGACACTTCACTTTCCTTGAGTCAAAAGAGTAGAAGTCATGGTATGTTTTTGTAATTTCCAACCCAAGATCATCCATGACTGTTTTTGGCATGAGATTGTGAGATGTCCCTGATTTCATCAAGAAATTATGCAGGACCTTATCATGAATGTTCAGTGATGTATATAAAGGAGGAATTGAATCATCTCTATCTTCTATCAAAGGTCCTAGGATGACTGTTCATTTTTCATCTTGAAGGTTGACTGAATTAGTGGAATTGGAGGAAGGTTCGAGCTGCAGCATTTTGAAAAGATATATTTTGAATTCTTCATTATTGATTAGCTCTAAAAAAGGTATAGGTACTTTGATTTTTTGAATCTCACTTTCAAAGATGAAGGAAGATAGAGATTTCAAAGTCTCCATGAATTATGGGGTAGGATTCTTAACCAATACT
>JZKD02S2404941.1:0-17352 GCA_000966675.3 Picea glauca | reverse complement strand
GAGTTCTATGCTATCATCCAGGCATTGAAGAAATTTGGGGCAAATGCTTACGAGATTGAATTACCCGATGGGATCGAAATTTCTCCGATATTCAATATCTCAGATTTGTACCCATATAAAGCTGAAGAAGCAGGGATAGGAAATGAGCAGCCAGTGATTCAGTGGACAAAGAATATGCCAGTTGCAGATAAGTCGCAGATGGAGCGCGTACTGGATAAAAGAGTAAGCAAGAAGACTAGGTGAAAGCAATACTTTGAGTATTTAGTCAAATGGAAGGGCCATCCAGTTGAAGATGCCAGCTGGGAGAACGAAGCAGAGATCTAGAAGCACGGACACACAGTGCGTGAGCTCATGGACAGGAGCCCATGAAATTTTTCAAGTCAGGGAGTATGATGCAGGAGCATCTCAAGCGAGCCAGCGCAGAAGAAAAAGGCAGCTGGACAAGTGCCAGCGCAGATTTTGAAGTTACCTTGAAATTGATGCGCAATCTTAAATGAGATAATTAAGAAAGAGTGCACTTGTATAATGTAAAAAGACCTTGAGAAATTCACTCTCGTCCTTAGTAGGTAGAAGAAAATTATGGTAGTTAATGTAAGTAGGTAGAATTGAATGTGTAGATTAGACAGTTTTAGAGCGCAAGAGGGAAACAGGATATAGACACCCTCATAGTGTATTGTATAATAAGCATGAAAATCATTGAGAAGAGCATAGAGGAGAAGCAGAGAGCTGTGTAGCAGACTCCATGTACAAAAGTTCTGAATTAATACAAAGAAAGTTGTGATTCAGACTCATGGTGTTCATATATTCTCTGTGTATGCATCCTTGAATGTTATGCTCATGAATGTTTTACTCTCTCTGTCATGCAATTGATTTTATGCTATGTATGAATGATTTCTTGTTGAATGTTTGAAATCTGAGAGGAAAGGGTAATGGAATGAGTTTCAATTATTTCTCTATCTGAGCAAGAGTTCCTGCAAGGAGTGCAGTTGAATCGTCCGCAAGGAGTGCGTTGAAAAAAGGTTCAGAGGTTTGTCTTTGAAAGCTCAGGAGAGATAGCGTTTGTTCTCATTTCCACAGAAGTGCAGACATGCACAGGAGCCGTGCAAGGAGTGCGCAGGCCAAGTGAAGTATCAGGGTTACGAACCTAAGTGAAGAATTTAGAGACTGTTGTCGCAAGGAGTGCGCCATTCGAAGGTTTTTCAACACTTGGAAGTGGTTGAAAGTCCGCCGCAAGGAGTGCGCACAAGAGTTTTCTGAAAGACTCGAAGTTGAAGAAAATTCAGAAGGATCTGAAGTCTTCAAAGGTCGTTGAAGGCAGATAAAGAGACCAAGTATCTTGAATTTTTTAAGAACGCATAGCAATGAAGGACCGCAGGAGGACGAGTTCCGTGGAGAGAAATACCTTGGTTAGTTGTGCATAGATTCTCAGAGGAAAGAACGGATGATCGGGATTCTCTGAGGAGAATTCGCGAATTTCCGTAATCCATTAGATCTCACAGAGAGGAAGGGGAACTACGGCGAAAGCGTCGAAAGGTTCTAATCTTAGGAGGAGTAGGACTGTAGATCCAAGCCACAAGGGCCGTTGGATTTACACGTGGAATTCTATATCGGGGTTTCGTGGGTTGAAGTCCCGTAAACTTTGCAACGGGAATCGTGAAATCATGAAACACAAAGTCCCGACAGCCAAATGATTGTGTGGGCCACGCAGGAGTCAGTGAGTGGACATGTGGCGTACTATTGACATGGAGTCAAAATCCATTGACCGTTTCAGAATTTCGTGGAGAGTGAAGTTCTGAAAACATTGCATTAGGATTTGCGATATTGTGAAGTCCAAAGTCCCGATTGAAGAAAAGTGGAGTTGAAAGTCAACCGCGCGAGGGTATCGGAGTTTCAGCAAATTGGGATTCGAGAGTCAAGGGGACAAGTTACTCGACACCGCGACCGCTGAAATCTCGATAAAGAAAATCTCGAAAAGGAAAGAGGAAAGGTCAGCGTTGACTGTTTCGGGTTTCAGGGATTCA
The DNA here is from genome assembly GCA_000966675.3 of Picea glauca. Classification (NCBI taxonomy): domain Eukaryota; kingdom Viridiplantae; phylum Streptophyta; class Pinopsida; order Pinales; family Pinaceae; genus Picea; species Picea glauca. The sequence goes on along the minus strand of JZKD02S2404941.1, from coordinate 15,331 downwards.
AGAGACCAACGCTTGACCACCGGATTCGCAAAGGTGTGAAGGTCGATCTCCCAAGTGCAAAGAGGGGATCCCGTGAGAGTTTGTTGTGGGTGCAGATTTCCCGATAGGGGAATAGAAGAGCCATTTAGAGTTCTTCGGGCCAGTAGGAAAGGAAAGATCCTATGTTGACATGGACCTTTTGACCTACGAGTTGTGGAGGGAGTGTGCATCAACATCACTCTGACATGCCTTTCCTTGACAAGCCATGCATAACCTTGCCTTTCCATGCCTTTCCTTTCCATGCCTTGCCTTGACATGTCTTTCCTTGCCTTGACAAGCCAAGCCTTTCCTTGACAAGCCATGCCTTGCCTTGACATGTCTTGCATTTCCTTGACATGACATGCCTTGCCTTGATTTTTCATGCCTTACCTTGACATCCCATTACTTTCCTTGACATTCCTTGCCTTGCCTTGCCTTGCCTTTCCATTCCTTTCCCTGACATGCCTTGCCTTTCCTTGAATTAACATGTCTTTCCTTGACAGATCTTGCCTTGCATTGACATGTATTTCCTTGATATTACATGCCTTACAATGACATGCCTTTCCTTGACATTCCATTCCTTTCCTTGACATGCAATGCCTTGCCTTGCCTTGAAATGCCATGCCTAGCCTAGCCATGCCTTGCATTGACAATCCATGCCTTGCCTTGACATTTCTTGCCTTTCCTTGCCATGCCTTGCCTTGACATGTATTCCCTTTCCATGTCATTATTTTCCTTGCGTTTTCATGCCTTACCATGAAATGCCTTGCAATTCCTTGCCTTGTCATGCATTCCCTTGCCTTGCCTTGCCTTGCCATGCCTTGCATTGACATGCCATGACTTGCCTTGACATTCCTTTCCTTGCCTTTGCTTGCCATGCCTTTCCCTGATATTCCTTTCCTTGTCTTGACATGCCTTGCCTTGACAGACCTTGCCTTGCATTGACATGCCTTACCTTGGCATTCCTTGCATTGATAGACCTTGCCTTTCCTTGCCTTGTCCTGATAAAATTACATTTCAAGAGGTTTTTTCCAAGGGGTAATAGAGGGACTTCCCTAGTGCATTTGGGTAGTATTGGAATAAGAATCTATCCTTGACATGTCCTACTTCCATCCTTATTTGAAATTTCCTTGGTATTTCTCTTTTGGCACTTATATTAAGGCATCTCCTATGGCTTGAGGAATAAGGTCGTCCCCTTTCTTGATGGACTTAATTGAATAAGTTGGCACAAGGATGAACTCCCCGCTTCATGGATCTATGAGATGATAGGTTGGTTTCATATTGGAGGATAAAACATTGATCTATTTGAGAATATGTTCGCATACTTTGAACTTTACATTGCAGTTTTCAAGGGGTTGACCCTTTCTTTATGGATCTAGTTGGAGGATGACTTATTATCACATGAGTGGATCAAATCCTTATTTGACAGATATACAACTTAGTCTTTGTTTTATGGACTCCTTGATACAAGGAAGTGGTTGTAACACCTTTGACATACATTCCCATGAGTTTGTTGAGCATATGGATGAGACAACCTTAGGCTTGGTGCCATATTATTTTGGTATATGGTTAGCACATGTGGAAGGTTGCTTGCTATAATTTTTGGAGCATTCATCTTGAAGGATTATAGTAGGAATGTTTGACAATTTACTTATTCAATGATTTGATAAAGAGGGAGTCTCATTTTTGGAGGATCTTTTGCACATTGTTTTATGGTTGTTACACCTTGAAGGCCACACATGCCATTTTATTAGGTTGTGCTTGGTCAACCAATTGAAGGAGGAGGCATCCCACTCTTGGAGGCATCATTTGCACATGTATTCATTAATTTAGATGGGACATTGGATCTTATTGACATGATTAACCCCCTTAGTCGATATGCATGGCTAACCAACTTATTATTTTATTATTATTTGACTTGTCATCAGAGTTAGTTAGGAGATATCATTATTTATTTATTTTCCTTTGAGAAAAAGTGGATCTAAACTACTTTATTCTTTTGTTGGAGAAGTTGTTGAGTAAATAGTGGATCTAGGAAAATAAATGTTATTTTTTTTTAAAGGAGTTGGAGCTACAAGTCTATAAAAGACTAGCTCTTTCCAGTTATTTCTTATGGTTTGATTTGGGGACATTTCCCCTAGAGAATAGTTGAAAATATTAAGGGTAATGMAAGTAAAAAGGTTCATCTCCTATGAAAGGAAATGCATGGTATGTCAAGGCAAGGCATGRCATGTCAAGGAAAGGAAAGGCATGGCCTGTCAAGGAAAGGCAATGACATGTCAAGTCAAGGAGAGGAATTTCGAGGCAAGGAAAGGAATGTCAAGGAAAGGCATGGCATKCCAAGGCAAGGCAAGACATGTCAAGGAAAGGCATGRCTTGTGAAGGTAAGGCATGGAAAGGCTAGGAATGACATGCAAAGGCAAGGAAAGGCATGGCATTTCAAGGCAAGGCATGACATGTCAAGGCAAGGAATGTCAATGCAAGGCAAGKTYTGTCAAGGTAAGGCATGTCAAGGMAAGGCAAGGCATGTTAGGGMAAGGCATGGTAAGGCAAGTAAATGGAAGGAATGTCAAGGAAATGCATGGCATGTCAAGGAATGCCAAGGAAAGGCAAGRCATGGCATCTCGAGGMAAAGCAAGGCATGTCATGTAAAGGCAAGGMAATGGMATGCCAAGTCAAAGAAAGRCATGTCAAGGAAAGTAATTTCAAGGAAGGGCATGGCATGTCAACGAAAGGCAAGGCATGGCATGTAAAGGAAAGGCAAGGCATGGCATGTGAATGAAATGAAATACATCTYAAGGCAAGGCATGACTTGTCAAGGAAAGACATGTCAAGGATAGGCATGGCATGTCAAGGTAATGCAAGGCATGACATGCCAAGGCAAGRCATGCCATTGCAAGGCATGGCATGTCAAGGMAAGGCATGTCAAGGMAAGTCAAGGCATGGAATATCAATGCAAGGCATGGMAAGGAAAGGGAATGCATGGAAAGGSAAGGCATTACAAGGYAAGTCATGGTAATGCATGACAATGCATGGCAAAGCATGGCATGTCAAGGCAAGGAAAGACATGTCAAGGCAAGGCATGGCTTGTCAAGGCAAGGCATKMCATGGCTTGTCAAGGCAAGGCAATGCATGGCTTGTCAATCATGGCATGTCAAGGYAAGGAAAGGCATGTAATGTCAAGGCAAGGCATGACATGTCAAGGGAAGGAATGTCAAGGAAAGGTAAGGAATATCAAGGAAACACATGACAAAGAAAGGCAGGGMAAGGCATGGAGTATCAAGGAAAGGMAAGACATGGAGTATTAAGGYAAGGCATGGAAAGGGAATGCATGGAAAGGAAAGGAATTACAAGGMAAGTCATGGTAAGGMATGACAATGCATGGAAAATCAGGGCAAGTCAAGGAAAGGCAAGAAATGTCAAGGAAAGACATGGATTTTCAAGGCAAGGCATGTCAAGGCAAGGAAAGACATGKCAAGGYAAGGCATGGCTTGTCAAGGAAAGGCATGGAAAGGCTAGGCATGAAATGCCAAGGAAAGGCTAGACATGGCATGTCAAGGAAAGGAAATGGCATGCCAAGGAAAGGAAAGGCATGTCAAGGCAAGGAAATACATGTCAAGGAAAGGCATGRCATGGMAAGGMAAGGCATGGAAAGTCATGGCATGTCAAGGCAAGGAAAGGCATGRAWTGTCAAGGAAAGGAAAGACATGTCAAGGAAAGGCATGCCAAGGCTAGGCATGGCATGTCAAGGCAAGGCATGGCATGCCAAGGCAAGGAAAGACATGTCAAGGCAAGGCATGGCTTSTCAAGGAAAGACATGCATTTTCAAGGAAAKTCTAGGCATGRCATGGAAAKTCAAGGATAGGTGTACGAATACCATTTCATACCATTGCATACYAATACCAATACCRATACCATTGCATATATACCAATACTAATAACAATACCAATAAAAATACCATTTTTGTGAAATGGTATATGGTATTGGTATTGGTATTGGTATACCATTGCATACCATACCATACTATACCATTGCATGACATTGCATATCATTGCATACCAATACCATTKCATTGGACTGTGAAAGGTGARCATATTAACAAGATAATATCGACAACATTCTCTYGGTGCATAGATGTTATGTGACTAATGTCATTGTTGTGTATTACAGGATCCAGAGGAGGCCATGGACAAAGGACATGGACGACTTAGCCCTACTAAATCAAYAAGAGGGAAGTGGGTGGCCATAGAATCAGATACAGAATCTATAGATACAATGAAGGTAAGAAGATAGATCAACCTTAACCAAAGGAGTATGGTGTTTATGACATAAAAAATGCTACAACATAGAAGAGATAAAGTTATATAAACTATGTTATATCAATATGTCAAATATATGAGTAAAGTGGGGTTTTGTGTTGGATAAAATATTGGTTGAAATGATATAATTGGTGTACTAAACATCATGGACTATGTTGTATATTATAGGGGCCAGACGAGACCATGGAAATAGATCATGTCATATCAAATAAGGACACAATGGATGTCGCAGGATAACAAGTAATCAAATTTTGACTTATCTTGGGAAGAATTTTGTGATACATCCATCATTTTTCACAGTATTATTAAAATTTATAGTGTATTATCCAATCTTGAAATAAATTAACGCATGTTGTTGATTATTTCAGATGGATATTGGAGCAAGTGAACAGCCTAAGCGTTCAACTAGAAGAACAAAAAATACATATGTACGTGGGTATGGACCTAAAACTATTACATTACAAAGAACAAAGTGGGTGGAAGAGGACATGACAATGGATCCTCCTGACACAACAAATAATTGCACTGAAAAAGAGGTTTATCATTACTATTATATTGATGTATATATGTTCATACCTTTTATATTATAATGGTTAAGAACATGTGTTTCCTCTTAAGAGGTCACAGGTTCAAATCCAAAGGGGGGTAGGGTATGTATACCTTTGTATAATTTACCAATCAAATCGCTGGGCGGAGGGGGGTCCCTTGTCCCACAAACAAGGGGGTCTCATACACCAATTTGGTGTGTTGGCTTGGCCGTGACCTTAAAAATAGATTATTGTATTATATATTTTATATAATTTGTTAATCCATATTTGATTATATTTCTTTGAAATTGATACATTTATGATTTATCCAATTGTTGCCAAACATTAAATAATGGTTGTGTTTGTTGATAGGTAGAAGATGATGATGAAATAATGGATACTGATATGCAAGATCCAACTAGGATATTAATATTTGGACGGGATGATCCAAACCATCCTTTAAACCATGCCAAGGCGAAAAGAGCATATTTAAAGAGAATTATACCACCTGAGAAATTTGAACAGTTGGTGAGATTAGCATACACTGATGACATGCCACCTAACCTTACTGATGATGATCATGATAGTGAAAATGCAGTGCATGAAGAAGGATTGAATGGAATGCTTACAGGTTTCTTTGGGGATGGAAACAATGCTGACAACAAATGATCATATGGATGACAGTGACAATGATAGCAGGGGTAATTATCGCCAACGTAATGTTGATGATAACAACCTGAATGACTAAATCAAGCAAGCATCAAAGACACTTGTGTTCAAATCTGGTGCAAGTAGAACCTCAAAACTAGCATGCACATTAATATTATTAGAAATCAAGTCACTATTTGGTTTGTCAAACAAAGGATTCACCACCCTACTGAAGTGAGATGAAATCTATTTCGTACAATGCATTGTCAATTGGTGTACGTAATTCATTTATGAATAGTCATAATATGTATTGACATATTAGACATGTTAATCATAAGTCAAACATTCAATTGATCTAATCTTTGAAAATCTTATAGGGCACTAAAAAACAAAATATTTCTTGAAGAGAATGTGTTGCCATCAACTTGTAGAGAGGCAGGTCAGTTGTTGGTTGAGTTGGGGATTGAATATAAGAAAATTCATTCACGAATAAATGATTTCATTTTATACAGAGATTAATATCAAGACAAGGTAGAATGCCCTGTATGCAAAGAGAAGAGATATCGTACATATGTACAAGGTCCTACAGTTCCAAAGAAGGTTTTATGTCACATGCCAGTTATACCTATAATTCAATGAATGTTTCATTGCAATTCACTTGCACAATTGATGGAATGACATGCAAAGAAAAGGAGTAAATATGGATTCATGCAAATTTTGGCTGACTCCAAAGCACTGAAACACATAGAGGAAAAATGGCCAAGAAAATTCAAAGATGAGCCTCTTAGTATCAGGTTTGGTATTGCAATTGATTGAGTGTGGCCATTCTCTTTCATAAGCTCAAATTATAGTGTTTGACCAACCGTATTGATAGTATACAATATTCCCCCATAGATGAGTGTTAGAAAGGAGCACCTTATGCTGACTCTCATTGTTCCAGGAAAACATCAAGTTAAAAACATGGATGTTTATGTTGCCCCTTTTATTGATGAGATGAAACTACTATGGAAAGGCATAAGAATGTATGACATATCACATCATCCATAAAATATGTTCTTCATGTTGTATGGTGTGCTGTGTTGGACTATTCATGATTTCCTAGGACTTGGTGTTTGTTCCGGTAAGACAATTTTTTTTACGTATTTGCAATAATAATTTATTTTCATCCCAACTCTCATACTCAGTTTTATACTATTAATTTGATGTTATTAACCTTACTTATTCAATTGCAGGGCTTCAAACAAAGGGGATATTTGGATGCCCAATATGTGCAGAACAATTTCAAGGGTGGTATTCTAAATATCTACATAAATTTATTTATGCAAACAACGTGGTTTTTCTATCACCAGATCATAGGTTTAGAAACAACCATAAGAATCAATTTGATGGAAAAATTGAAAATAGAGGCCCTCCCATGATTATGGTTCTAGATGATTGGCTTAAGAAGTATGAAGATGTTGAATTTAAAGGTTGGAAGGATTTTTTTGATGGGGGTGATTCTATTGAAGAACCAGGAGAAGTTGTAATTAAGATGCCAGAAGGGATGAAAAGGAAATCCATATTTTATGATATCCCTTACTAGAAGGATCTATTAATATCTCACTTATTAGATCTTATGCACATCTTCAAAAATTTCCCAAATTCAATATTTCGACATATATCAGGAAAAGAGAAGGACACCTTGTCTTTGAGGAGAGATATTTCTCTTTCTCATACCAAATTAGATAGAAAAAAATTGTGGCCAAACAACGAAAATGAATCATATGCAAAAGCACCATGGATTTTGAGAAAGAAAGAAATAGACCAACTAAAAAATGTCATATGTTCAATAAGGACATCTAATGGCTATGGGTCATCATTGGTTAAATATTTTACAATTGATGGACACATCATAGGATTTAAAACACACGATTTTCATAATTTTATGAAGGTATTATATATCATCATTTATATATTATGATATTCTATTGTGTGACAAAAATAACTAATGACTTTTCATAAACGTTTTTGACATCATATCATGCCATTGGCAATTAGGGGGGGTTCATGTCTTACCGTTGACTTGAGGAATGCCGTAAGTGAATTGTCAACATTTGCAAGGTATGTGGTATGGAATGTTCATGTGTGAGAGACATCAAGATATTGTATTTCATTTTAATTTTTTCCTAAAGGTTCATACTAATTTACTATTCTTATATTAGGTGGGTGATATCCAAGGAGATCCACGAATGTGAAGTGCCAAAATGGAAGAAGAAAATTGTAGAAATTGTATGTGTATTTGAGAAGGATCTCCCTACAAGTTTCATGGACCTACAAGTCCATTTACTTATACACCTAGTAGATGACATTGAATTGGCGGGTGTCATATCAATGAGGTGGATGTTTTTCTTTGAGAGATATATGAAAACTCTAAAAAGATATGCCCGACAAAAGGCACATCTAGAGGGTTGCTTGGCTGAAGGGTATGTATTGAATGAAGCATTTTTCTTCCTATGTGAATTCCTTGGTAAGGATTTCTAAGATGGGCCATGCTTCTGGGATGAAGAACGAGCATCAAATATTATTGATGGAGAAAAAACACAATCTAATGATGTTCAAGTAGAAATTAGTAAGAAAACTCATCTTCATTGTGGTTGTTTTTATTGCAATCATTAATTTAATCTGTAATTTATTTTTAAAATTAACAAAATGGCCTATGAAGTTTGAAATAAACTTGCTGACATGTAATAGGTGTAAACAAAAGTGCTATACTCGACAAGTTCATTATGTACCACATGGAATTTATGAACAAATGGATTGACTTGTATGATAAAAAAAGAGAAGAAGTGTTAGAAGCAAGGAAACAATTTAAGAGATCAAACCCAAGGAAAACCCCATTTCCTAGTGATCTACAAGGGGAATGGGGCAAATATTTCACAGTAGAATGGGTTACTGAACAAATTCAAAATCAAATAGAATATGCGGGTATAGATTCAAGCATAACAAAAGATGAAATCAACATGTCTAGAGGATGTGAAAGAAAGGTACAATTGGAATTTTACAAAATGTTGTTTCCTTACAATTTTGATACTATTAACTGTTTTAATATTCATCATTTTATTTGTTTAACCGAAATAAATGGTCTTTCACAGGTGAGGAAATATCCAACAATGTGGGAATATGGTTAAAATTATCATGTAGAACATGTATATGTAAAGAGACGATCCTTAGATTGTGGAATCATGATTGACTTCAAGCAATCCAGTCAATCAAGCTCAAAAGATAAGAATATTATTCAAGGAAATCTACAATATGTTGGGAAAATACAAGAAATTATTGAGTTGGATTATCGCTCTTTTAATTGTTGTATTTTTAAGTGTAGATGGTATGAAGCATTTGAGAGGACATGAAGACATGATATCCACAGTGGATTGTTTTCTATAGATTCCTCAAGGTTCCCACCGGAGGATAAAGAGCCTTATGTTCTACCAATTCATTGTCAAGAGGTATTTCTTTAACTCAAACAAGAACCGATAATGATCAATAATGTATTAATACATTGTTTATTGTGAATATATACATGTGTTTATGAATCAATAAAATTTTTATAACATATGTCCAATATATGTATGTACTCATTCATTTGCAGGTATTTTTATATGAAGATATTCTGGACCCGAAATAGTTGATTGTCATACATTATGATCCAATATTAAGGCATGTATTTGATGATGCACTAGTGGATATTGATAAAAAAAATGATGGCGAACAAAATGAGAGAGATGGATTAGAGAACATCGAAGAAATTAACATCCATGATGATGCTGAATATGGTTATGTTCAGGCACAAGAATACAACAATCCAGAGTTAGATGATGTTATGGAAGACAACAATATGGATGGTATACAAAAAGATGATCCAAATACATCTGGTAACAATATGGATGATCTACAGTCAAATTTGAATGATGATGAAGATGATGCAGGTCAAGATGAGGATGATGATAACATTAACTACTTGAAAGATCATATGAACATTGACAATGATGTTAATGACCAAGACTTCTAGATTTCAGAATGATTTGTAATCCATGCTTAAAAAATGATGATTCTTATGGCCTAGTCTTTGAAATGGTTCAGTATTATTTGTGTCAATACAAATCACCTATTGCAATATTGTTAAAGTGTTCAAGATATGGTATGAATTGTTGGCAGAAAAAATAGGATTACGTGTATGCTTCTTCCATTCATTTTATATCAACATATGTTCATGAAGACACAAAAGTTAATAAAGTATTGATTAAATATGCAAGTATCTCACAATGATTTGAATAAGAAACTTTGTTAACTTCATTATTTTTATATTGTTTGAATTTTAATGTTGGGCATAAATTTTTTATTATGTTTTATTAAGAACTAAACATAAAATAATTAATTAAAATAAAATATTTTAATTAAAGTTCAATTTTACTTTCCTATTTCATATCAAAATTACATCAATATTCAATCTCAATGATTTCATTAAGTCTTAATTAAACCCTCCCATATCGTCAATGCATTCGCCTATTCTAACCATGTAAAATTTCATCGCATACCGTCAAGAGAGTTTCGACCAATATTTTGTAGATGGGAATGATGAATGATGAAAATGATCAAACCACATAATGAAGGTTCATACAAACGTGGAGGATGTCAAATATTATGTGGGGACATCAAGCATCCTTGAATCTTCAAACCCTCACATACCATCAATGAATGTGTCTTGTCTAACCATGTCAAATTTTCACCTAACCCCTAAGCCATTGACCCTTAAATCCTTAAGCCTTAATCCCTAAACCCTTAAGCCCTCAACCTTAGTTAATCATTAACCCCTTAAAAAAAAATCCATAAATCCCCTAACCACCAAGCCATCTAACCTTAAACACTTAAATACTAATCCCTAATCCCTTAATCCATAAACCCTTATTCCCTAAGCACTTAAACATTAATCCCCTAGCGCATAATCCCTAAGCCATTAACTATTAAAATACCTAACCCATAGGCACCAAATCCATTATCTCTTGACTCTTAATCTTTTAAACCCTAATCCCTAACTCTCTTAACCCTTAATCCCTGTACCCCAAATCCCTAAATCCCATAATCCTCAAAGCCCCTATCCACTTAACCCGCAACACCTCAACAACTAACAATTTGGGCACATCCGACGCTAAAACTCATTCACTGCTCATCGTGTGACATTGATGGATGACATTGGTGATGTGTTGGAACACATTAATCCATGACATTTTAGGAGAGTTTTGACAAGCATTCCATTGATGCTAATGATGAATGATGACAATGAGACTGGATGATGAACATTGATGAAAACTTGGACGATCTCAAAGATTATGTGGGGACATTAGGTATCCTTGAATCTTGAAACCCTCACATACCGTTAAGGCATGCATCTATTTTAACCATGTCAAATTTCAACGCATGCAATAAAAATTTGAAGAAATTTCAACATTGGCCCCATTCACTGCTCACCGTGCGACATCGATAGTTGACATTGGTGATTGGCATGTTGGAAGAGGTTCCATGAAATTTCAAGAGAGTTAAAACAAATCCCTAACTCCCCTAACCCCTGATCCATTGACCCTTAAATCCTTAATCCTTAATCCCTGATTAACCCTTAAGCTCTCAACCTGAGTTAATCAATAATACCTTAACACAAAAACCCTAAATCCCCTAACCCCTAATCCATCAACCCTTAAACAATTCTCACTAATCCATAAACCATTAATCCATAAATCCTTATGCACTAAGCACTTAAAAATTAATCCCCTATCCCATAATCCCTAATCCATTAACCATTAAACTACCTAACCCGTAAGTGCCAAATCCCTTAGCTCTTGACCCTTAATCCCTTAAACCCTAACTCCTAATCCATTAACCCTTAATCCCTATACCCAAAATCCCAAAATCCAATAATCCTCAAAGCCCCTATCCACTTAACCCACAACACCTCAACTAATTGACTATTTAGGCTAATCTAGATACATTCAGCGCTACTTCTGGTGCAATTTTTGACACTAACCAGGGTGTTGAATCTGACGCTAAACGGGGCGTCTTTTCTAGCGCTAAATGGGGCACAATTTTCGACGCTATTAGCGCCTAATTTAGCGCATAAATTTTGTGTTCAACCTAAAAAATTCCATGAATAGATCCATCCCGATAAATAGCGTCGACTTGTTCAAAAAATTGAAGAAAAATATAATAAAACCAACTTTGAAAGCAAAAAAGGGAGCAAATCACATGGATTTGTTGTATCAACTTGATCTTGGGTATCATGAAGGAAAATATACCTCATCATATAGAAAAAATACCAACAAACCCTCTCACAACATTCACACAATGATGAAGATCAATCTCTGACATGACCATGTCAATCATCCTCATCATCTGAATTAGTCTATTACTCTGATGAATGCCCAGATCCCAACACCAAATTGGATGTCCATGATTCCCAATGCCTGCTAAAATCTTTGTGAACTGATCCAACAGAGTCTAGATATCCTCCTGTACACTTTGTGTATTGATCACATGGTCTAAATGAAATACCTATGTCATGGTCATAATACCCTCCATCTCATCCTCTCTTGTCCTGTTGTATACCATGAGGGCATAAAATACGAGTAATAGATTCCTCTGCCACTTCTTGCAATATTGTAAAGTGATAGTGCATTGGTCAACCCTAATGGCATGACCAATAACTCATAATGAAGTTGGGAAGAAAACCTATGAGTGTCCTACTCCATGTCCCTCATTTGATGACATCCTAGATGAAGATCGATCATCAAGGGATATAATACTCTTCGAGGCTCACCCATCCTGTCATCGATCCTAGGTAAAAAAAAATCAATGGTATGCTTAAGGTCTCTATCAGAAGGTCTCCCTAGAGGAAATGCTCTGAAAATCCATTGTACACCATTGTGTGCTAGTGTATACCATTGTATACTGCTGCATACCATTGTATCCTCCTGTATCTGCTACTGTATCTAAAACTCTACTGATGTCAACTAAACTTGTAACCTAGAGTGTGTCCATACATGTCATATACTTGTCCACTACATATATTTCCTTTTTGGTTGGTCCACCAGGAATGTGCTTAGTTATATACTTTATTGCTAATCCTTGAGCCTTTAATGGGCTCTCCAAAAGAAACGACTCATGATCTTCACCATGTCAAACATGAGCATAATCAAAACCCTCTGATTCATGACTCTCCTCAATTACCTAAAACTATGAATGCTCCTCATATGGGATCGTCATAGGAGGCTCCTCCCTCAAAACATGAGTTCCACTCATGCCCTCACGTGTCATGGCTTCCAAATATGATTGAGTTTCTACTATAAGTGATGAAGAGCATGCCAAACTCAATTGTAACAAATCTCCCCAACCTCCCTTTCCTTATATTCAACGAACTTGAGAGAAAGATCCCTATCCATGAATAGCTGCAAGTAATCTGATTTCAATTATTCTAGTGCTTCTTTGATTATATGCAATTACACACTCGTGACTCCACTTGCAACCCCTTTTTGTCTCTCCTCCTTCTGGCTTTTTCAAATAAGAGATTTAATGAATCTATGAGCACCATCTGTCATTATCAATACTTGTACAATTTTCTCCTCCGTGACTAATAATTGATCCTCCAAATCACACAATGCTAAGGGACTTTGTTCAATTTTATCCAAGTGGTATGGGCTATCAAACAATAGATTTTCTGATTTTCTTTCATCTATAAGAATACTATACCCAACAAAAACTCACTCAATATATGACACCATGAAATTGTCACTTACCATACATTGACCTTTAAAATAATGGGACTCATGTGCACTATCAATGGTATACAAAATATTCGATTTGTTTTCACCTCCAAAATCAACCTCTCCTTTGTCATCCTCCACTCATGGCTCCTTACAAGATGGATCCATATCCCATGATAATTTTTCAAATACCCAACCTTCGTCATATTTAGGTACAATCATTCCTACATCGTCATAAATATCATATATAGGATAAGGTGTTGAATCCTCATGATACTTAGGTGTTAGTACACCCTCCACATGACTAGATGCATGCAATCCCACCTATGATTCTGCGAAACCCCCATCATGAGGTGAGTTTTTGGCTTCCTCCACCTTTGTAGATTCAGAACTTTTTCCCTTCTTCCCAGTGTATAAGTGTGGCTCCTTCCACATAGGGTGCCCTAACAATCTTACCATATTCTTCTCATATTCCAACATCAGTGGAAAAAGTTTTGCCCCAAGTTCCTCATTGGTCATCATTCTTGATTCCCTTAACCACTGCTGAAATTTAAGTGTTGGTCACTTAATGATGCAATCTGAAATATTTCCTCATTGTTTTCCCCTTAGGCTAGCAACATCTCCATCTCTGATACCACTGTAATGTCCCCACTCATTTTCTTTTTACTTAGTTTTGTAGTGTAGGAATTTCATCAAACAATTTGTTTTTGTAGTGATTCTATGTGTTTGTTGATGTATTATTTTAAACAAACAGTTTACAAGCCTTTTAAATATGTTTGGCACACAATAGAGAAAATAATAACTATAACCATAGGAATTTAACCTACAAAAAATGAAGAAATCCAAATCTGATTATTTAGTTAGCTTCTAAAATAGAATTGAATCAACCATAAATAACCCACAAATTTTCCTTGAAAATATGGGCACTTGAATGGTGCAACTTGGATGTAAGATAAAGATGGTATTTGGTTGTAACAACAAATGAATCACCCACTATACCTCTGCAAGATTGGTATTTTCCACCCAAAATTCGACCTCCCTGTAATATTCAGCTTCCACAATGGGAAAACAGTCCCTTCACCATAAGGTTTGACCCAGATTGGATACAACTCACCTCAATAAGGAAGAGACAACCCCAACAAGAATAAATCGGCCCACATAATGGAATAATTAACCCAACACTAATATAACTCACCCAAAAATGAAAAATACGCCCTTTATTGAAGATATTCACCCCAAGACCTCACTATCCAACAACTCTCCCATCAGATATAAATCATCCCCTCAACCAATCACTCAACCCCACACTAAGAAACTCAGCCACAAATCAAGGGATACGATCGATCTTAAGAAATTTGGCCACATACAAGTAGAAGTCATCCCCAATAACACAAGAATTGTAACTACAAACTCCACTCATCCTCTCCAAGAAAAATGACCTCTACAAAAAAACCCAGCTACCAAATGGTGAATATCTCAACCAAAATGAAGCATGATGAAACAATCCGAGTTATTTCCTCTCTACGACCATCTAGGGTGGATGGTATCACCACCGAAACAAATATTCTTCTCTAGGGTTTTTTCATCCCAATAGCCAAAAGCCTCAAGATCTTCTCAAATTTGGATCTTAGAAAATAACAATGCATAATGGTCACGGGGTGCACCCTCCTCCTCTCATAACTCTTCATTCACCCTTCATTGACCCTTTTAACTTAAAATATTAAAGTGACCTTTCTAATGTTTAATCAACTATTATTCACAATGTCACTTTATAACCCTTTTACCCCTTTTTCCTAATGTCACTTTAGAAATATAACATTTTAGGCTTAAGTTACATCAAATAACCACTTTGACCCCTTTTTATTTGTTTTCTATAGACTACGGGAGTTTGTAAGGCTACTACATCATCCACATGGAGTGATCACTTGGAAAAGGACATCACAATCCTTCCTTCCTGAGATTTCTTTCCCTCAAGCAACCAAAAACTAGGATGCTTCAAAATCTGTTTATAACTCTCCCACGTGGCATCTC
>JZKD02S2404940.1:391001-403793 GCA_000966675.3 Picea glauca | reverse complement strand
TAATAATAAATAATTAGTTAAGGTTATTTTAATAAATAATTATAGTTTAGCTAATCTTTTAGGATTACATTATTAAATTAATTATAATTTATAATCAAGGGTCGTTACAGTTTCACTTGTATATGTGTCCTGTGTTGTACATTTTTCTTTGAGGCCTTCTATATATATCTGTTCCAAATTGGTTTTCCCCATGGGGGTTTTTTCCAGGGCCATGTTGACCAAAAACATATGTGTCAATTTCATGCATGCTTAGAAGTGTAGATAAACATTTTAAATTTAAAAGATCTAGAGGTAATGTTATTTTTTTTTATGTATATTGCATGTGCTAACATTGAGTAAATAAAACACTTGCAAGGGTACCTCAAAAGGACACTTAACCATCAAAATATTGAGTTGAAAGTTGGTGATTGTTTGTTGTCCTAAAACAACAACAAGGGATAGCCACCGAGTTAAAATTTAGAGCCAAACTAAGTTCAAAGACAGACCTTACTTGGCAGCCTTATAGCACCTCGGAAAATCTACATGGTATCATAGCCAATGGTGGCTTAGAATTGCTGATTTTAAAGCATTTTTGTGGACAATTCAAGGCAGATTTTGGACAGAGTATTGACAGAGTTTGTGGATAGCTTGTGGGCAGATTTGTTGGACAGTTCAGGGATGTTTTTTGACACTTGTCGACAACCTCTTTTCACACATGCATGGACAGGAGTGAGGCTGTATTTCACGACCTCTTTTCACACCTATATTGCTAGGAGTGAGGTCGTTGTTCATTTGCCTCTTTTCACACCTGTGTTGATAGGAGTGAGGCAACGTTCCTTTGCAGTTGGAGCATTGATTTTTGGGCAGTTTGGCAGTGATGTCAGCATCTCAGATGCATGTGGAGGATAGGCTAGCTGGAGCTAGCAACTGGTCACCTTGGAAGGTGAGGATTGTCTTTGTCTTGGAGGACCTCGAACTATGAGATATAGTTGAGGCGCATGTCATTGTTACTCCTGCTACTTCTCCCATTTTGTTAGAAAAATTCAAGAAGAGGAAAAACAAGGCAAAGAGGACGATATTTGATTTAGTGTGGGATCACATCATTCCCCACTTGACTAGGAAAGCTTGGGCATATGAGATGTGGGCATCTCTATGTAAGATTTATCAGAGCTCTAATGAGAACCAAAAGATGGTTCTTCATGATCGACTGAGGGGAATTCGCATGCTCCAAGATGAGTCAATTACTTCTTTCCTTGGTAGATACACCTAGATCAAAGACGAGCTTGGAGCCGTTGGAGAGGTGGTGGAACCCAATTCTATGGTGAGGACAACCTTAAAAAACTTTATACAAACCATGGGGTCCATTCGTTCGTGGAATTATTGCCAGGGAGGTCATTCCCACATGGGAGAGGATGTGGGATGGCTTCGTTCAGGAGGAGAATAGACTTGTGGCAGAGGCTTCTGGACAACATCAATAGGAGACAGTGCAGGGTGATGATGATCTTTCTCTTTGGACAAAGGGAAAGAATAAGACCAGTCAGGGAGGTCGACAAGGTCCCAAGTTTGGTGCCCCACCACGGGGAGGAGAGAGCAGCAGTGGGAAGAAGAGAGACATGATCACAGTGAGATGCTTTGCTTGTGGAGAGATGCGTCACTATGCATGACAATGTCCCAAGAAGAAGAAGAAGAAACAAGATTTTTCAGCAACGACAACATAGGAGCTTGATTTCGATACACATTTTGTGAGAGAGTGTGCATTCACAAGTTATTTGTCAGTTGTTACACCATACAACATCATATGGGGAGATAGAGTTGAGGAGGACCTACTGACTCATAGTAGTGATTTAGAGGGAGCTCAGACTTAGGTTTCAAGTACACCATCTTCAGAAGGGGTGACTGGTCCACCTAGGGCATCTTTAGTTTCAGATTTGTCAAGACATAGGGTTGGTGCAGGAGATTCATAGCATCAGATATTGATGAGGAGGAGCAGTAGGGCACCATGAAGGCTTGAGCCTCACTTGGCTAAAGAGACAGGCATATCAGGTTTTGGATCCACTTCAGGTGGAAGCTACTTGGCAAGAGGCCAACTTGAGGATCTTGGTGAGATACCAAGAGGGGGAGACTCTTGGTGAGATTCCAAGAGAGTGACTCTTGGTGAGATGCCAAGAGTAGTGAACGTTGGCGATATGCCAGGAGCTATATATCATTGGTGGGAGACCAAGGTGGAGATATTTGGTTTGATACCAAGATCTAGGTGATCTTGGATAGGTGGAGAGACACTTCCATCTATGGATCATGCAGATTGAGTAGATCTATGGTAGAGACTACTTTCATTTATAAGGGTACAACCATACTCACCGAGTATATTCCAGGAGGCAACCATGTCCACTACAGGGATGATATTGGTGGTGACAGACACTTTCCTCGATAAGAGGGAGTGTTGAGATTTGGGTACCTTGGAAATTGGTCCCCATGTGTTTATGAGTCTCTAAACGCAAAGGGGGAGACTATTACCCTTGTTACTTTACTTTATGATTCTAATTTCACTTTGACTTAGGAGATTTAAGTCAACAGTGAAATGTGTCATTTAAGTCATTAAAGTGACAATTATTTCACAAAGTGGGTGAATGTTATATCAAGATTTGCCTCACCATTACTATCTTGCACAGTGGGCCTTTTTCCATTTCCCTATGCAGACTTGTCATCCCTTTTTGATGAATCCAGATCCAAAAATATACATTTTTCCACATATACGCTCCCTATTTGTTATATAAGATGTGTATACGCTAGTTGCTCCACTACAACCCGCGTACATCGGGATTTGTGCCAGAAAATACAAAAATGAAGTCGGGTTTCCATGTCACGACAGGAGATCTCTAATCCTTGGCCTTCCATATACTGGAAACGTTCTGACTCGGCCCTTTAGTTGCATCCTGAAGGCTATAAAAACACAATTCCGAACTATGGAAAAGAAGAGAAAGCATTCAACTTTGAGAGAAAAGTTACTCTGGAGAAATTACTTCATATTGAGTCTGCATCCATTTGTCCCTCAAGTCTGAACACAATGTTCAGCCCCCAAGCTCTTTCCYTATTGTTGAGAGAACCTCATTGTCTCTCTCTTATGAGATTGCCTTTGGTGGAGGATTGAAGTGGTGGAGGCCCAGTTGGAAGGAACTTGGTTCCTTGGTTTCRAACCATGCCGATGCAGAGGTCTGTAATGCTATCACTTMTGCTRATCAATTATTAATAGAAATACTCCTTTCCCATCCTATTGGTATCGTGCAAATATATGATTATTATCCATGGGCATGTTTGTAATGTTTATTAATGGATTATGTTATCTAATGTGCTAACCCCTTTATACTATCACCATGTACTTGCTATGCTCGTTTGTTAAGAACTTATTGTAGGTATAGAGCTTTGGGTCAAAGTGCTCAATGGTGGAACACCATCGAACGTTGGATCGAGGTAGGTCTGTTTCTTATCTTGCACATTAGTTCATATAACATACAATGGAATTGAGTTTATTTCTGCAGTCATACATGTTTGTTGTGGTTTACCCTTGGCCATAGAGATTTTTCCCCTCGTAATAGAATTGGCGACTCCACTAGGGAAGAGATCTTCCTTCTAAGGGTTGAAGTACTTTTTCTTCTTACATTGCTCTTTTTCCTTTGTGTTTCTTGTCGTATCACTACTTGACGGATTCTGATCACTCTGGGTTTGAGTTTTCAGCCTTTTTTCCCTTGTCTGGCCTTGTTTTAAATCCTATACACTCCTTTTTCCTTGACAGTCGCGTATACCTGCTTGTTGTCTCACTGCACGATGCATATATACGCTATGTTCTCTTGAACAGTCGCGTACACCACTTTCCCTTGCTTGTTTTATTGGTTTAGTGATTGTTGGGTGGGATTTGATATTTGTTGAGCCTTCTTAGGTCTCTGTAGTGCCTGTTGAGATACTTTGGGATGACAGGAAACCTGTTTGGAGTTGAATTTTTGGGTGTAGTATTTCTCTTTGTTTTTAATTTTTGATTTGTCCTTGA
Source organism: Picea glauca (assembly GCA_000966675.3). NCBI lineage: Eukaryota > Viridiplantae > Streptophyta > Pinopsida > Pinales > Pinaceae > Picea > Picea glauca. Next base: position 399,772 of record JZKD02S2404940.1, on the reverse strand, counting down.
ACCCTGGGCTGTTTGCTTCATTGCTTGGCATTCTGCTTGAGTTATTTCGTTTATACACAGTCAAATTTATATATCAGGTTTCTTTTCAGCCCACGCATTTTCTCTTCAATATATTGAAAATACAAAAAAATAGGCATTTTGCATTGGTTAACATTTTTGTCTTTGAACCTTTATCATTAACTTAGTGCATTTAGTGAAAGATTTCATTTTACTTCTGAATTGCAGAGTTGAAATTGAAAATTGCACTGTTTTTATTAGCATATCGTTCATTGAAAAGTTAAAGATAGACTTTTCATTATACTCATATTCATTTTCTTGCAGAGTCATAACATCACGAGTTTCACTTCCATACCCTTTAAACTAAAATTGATTAGTAACGATTTTATTTTTAGGGTGCACAAACTAGTCTAGGATTTAGTACCTTGGAATAGGATTTTGTGAGTAAACTTCTCCAAGGTAATTAAATCAACATATGTGTCTGAGACAGGGAGTTGAGAAGTCCATTGTATAAYTGGTAAGATCAGGAGGCTCCGCTCACACCGGAGTTAATCATGAGGTCACATGAAGTTAGTTGAAGGGATAACCCCTGGATACTCACCTAGCGTCAGAGATATTTCTGTGGATTTATTCATATTTGGGGATCTTTCTAGTACCCATACCTCTGTGAGAGGCGGTGCTTTCAAGGTTTCAGGATTTTCTACCCTGCCCATACGGTGATCCGGACTTACGACTACTCTCATGTGCATCGATTATACAATGGTTTATTAGTTTCTTGACTTAGGTATCTCATAGGTTACTTATAAGGGTTATTTTTCTTGTACCCTGGGTTAGATATGGGTCGGACAACACACAGTATTTATGGAGGATTACCTCTCTGAGGTGATTTGACCGACTGGTTGTTAAGCACACGAGGGCCCCTATAACTGATTTTTTTACCTCCAAACTTTAGCATGGAGTCTCAGGTCCCTCTTGGATGAGACATACCTTATTTAGCGAGGGAGGCCACTCATCCTCTTTAGCCCGTTTGCATGCATATTGGTCGTTTGAATTTTTGGTATGCTCTTTGACTACTAGTTGGCCTTAGGATATGTTTTTATTTTGTCGAGTCATAAGTCGTCGTGGAGTTAGACCAACTTCCTCTCCGGTCCCGTCAATTGTTACAGTTGCCACCGATTTTCGTATTCTTTCCTTCTAAAAGGTGTAGAGTTATCATGCGTGGTTTACACACATCCACCTTTCAGACTTGTGGTTCCACAAGGATGAGTACTGAGTCCAGTCTTAAGAACACTGGGAGTTCTTCGTCTCCCATACCCACTATATTTAATGGCACCCCTTCGACTCCTACAACCGCTACAGTTGCAGTGTCGGAGGCTTATATCGGTACTATGGCTCGGCCTGTAGTTAATGCTTCATCTCTTGCTTGAAACCCTTTTGGGGGTTTTGTCCACTCACCGAGTTACAATGTTTAGTCCATCCCTATGGCTTCTAGTCCATTTTCTTATGGTATGCCTAACTTCACTTCACAGTTTTTGATTTCCATCCCAGTTATTGGCCCTACCGCTTGCTTTGGACTTGGGGGAACTACACCTCCTTACAATCCTTTCTCATTTGGTGGTTCTCATATTCCCCAAATGAATCCTAATGTAGGAAGTGTCCCTATTCTTAACCCTGGGTCTAATCCTTCTACGACTGGATGGAACAACCCAACTGGCAGACAAGTTCCACCCTATATTCCTATCCCCTCGATGTCGATTCCGACCAATAATTTTGGCATGACGAATCCACTTCAATCCTCTAGGTTCCCACCTGGAGGAGGTCATTCTTACACTTTGGGAAACTCCCAACCTGGATCCAATCCAGTTGGGGGTAGTTTTCATAACCCCCAGCCTGGATCTAATCCGGTTGGGGGCAATTTTCACAATACTTATCAGAACATTCATGTTGGAATGATGCCCAACCCACCTTATACGAATCATCCCAGAGGAGGGAATTATAATTATGGATAGGGCTTTGGTACTTACCAGAATCCTGGATGGAATGCAGTTCCCAACACACAATCTTTCACAGGAGGATGGGGCCAGATGTTGCAACCCTGTCTCCCTTTTCTGGCCATGCTCAATCTGCCAGACTTGTCTAAGTCAATGAATGACCTGGTGCATCATGATCCCACATGGCCTCCCGTCCCCACCATACTTCCTTCAAACATTCCAAAGTTTGAGGGTAAGAATGGAGAGGACCCTAGTGAACATGTCACTACCTTTCACCTTTGGTGCTCATCAAATTCTCTGAACCATGATTCTATTAGATTACGATTGTTTCAATGCACTCTCATTGGAGTTGCTTTGCAATGGTATATTGAGCTACCTAGGAGGACATATGGATCATTTAATCAGTTGGTGGTGGACTTTCTCAACCACTTTCAATTGCCCATTCGTTATGATGCTTGCCTCGAACTTTTGTTGACTTTACGCTAGGACACCGCCACTCATATCTAGGATCATATCCAAGAGTGGTGTAGACAAAGGTGGTTGATTAAGACTCCTATACCCCCAAACTTTCTTCTAGAATGGTTCCTAAAGTCTTTTCACCCTCCTATCTCGAAGGACGTTGCTACTTCTAGGGTCTCCAATGAGGAAGAAGCTATCTTCAGAGCCCAACAATTAGATTTAATATATGCTCAGTTTGGGATGTTATATCACCTTCTTCCAGAGGCACCGCGGTCAAATTACGATCCTAGGCAAAAACCCGGACCTCATGCCGATGGCATTGTAGGTTCCACCAATGTAAATCCCACAAACTCGGGAATGAAGTCTGCTAGAGGATCAACTTCGTCAGGATCCTCCAAACCCACCTAGTCGGCGGATGTACATTCTATGCAATCATTGAAAAACCCAAATGGTGACCAACAACCAGATGGGAATAAAAGGAAAGGTCGAAACAATCGTAAGGGTGGGAAAAATGGTAACAAACCCAAGGAAAAAGATAATAATGGGAAGCATAATGATAATGCTGGAGAGGGAAAGAAAGAGAAACGTAATGTGAAGTTTTCTTGTAAGCTTTGTACCGATGACCACATTACACATTTATGCCCAAAACTCATGGAAGCTGCGAGGATTTTAAATCTACCACCCGCTGTGCTGATGAATCCATTACTACACAACCAAGACTTAGCCTCGAGCTCTTTGAACGGCAGAAATGTGCACGGTGGAAGTCAAAACCCACTGTCGCAAGATGGCGACCGTGTTTGTATCAATATGGTCGACGCAAAAATTGATATAGCCACCCATTCTCAAGATTATAGCTCTTCAAAATCTAGTATCGGTCTAGAAGTTCCTCTTCCCCCTCTAGAGACGAACCTACAGATTGAGAAACCAGAGCCACCGCCTCGTATTCCGAAAGGAGTACTCAATCTCTCTACTCACAACCCTAATGCTAGAGCCGCCCAGAACTACTCTATCATTGAGGATCTGGGCCAAACACCTTGTGCAATGTTGGCTTTGGAGGTACTCTAGACGTGTCCATCGCAGAGGAATGCCTTAATCTCTACCTTAGGAGCTCTAGAACCTAGTGGCTCGAAAATCATCAAGTTTGATGTGACAGATGTGAAGCCTCACTTACCCTACCATGTGGCTTTCGAAATCCACATGGAGTATTCCAAGTATACTATCAAACGAGTAGTCGTTGATGAAGGTGCTTCCACCTGCGTGATGTCCCTGGTCTATTGGAAATCTCTCGATTGTCCGACCCTTTCCAAGTCGTCGAACATGTTGACTGCATTTGATGGTCATTCCTTCCACCCTCACAGTATTCTCCCTGCCTTTCCGGTCCAGTTAGGTGGGAAGACGGTAGATGTGGAGGTGGAGGTAGTTGATGTGCCTCTTGATTATAACCTGTTACTAGGATACAATTGGACCTATGCTATGTTCATTTTCGTATCGTCCATCTTATGTATACTTTGTTTTCCCCATTAAGGGGAGATCGTGACTATCGACCGGTTATCCTTTGTGTACTCTAGTCCTAACACATCTGTTGGACCGTCGATCCCTGTGATAAAAAATTCTCAACTGACAACTGAGAATATTGGCGTCAGAATGTATTCTTCCCTCATGGGTACCTTCGACTTCTTGGCATCGATTCACCACGTTTACACCATGTCTAGTAGGCCTGCTTCAACAGGGAGTTTCATTCCTTTCCGCACTTCCTATTTTAGTGATCCATGGATCCTACCTTCTTCGACTTGATTGAGTGAAGGACAATTGCATGCTGGCATGGCTATGCCACTATCGACAACAAAGATTGTGTATCAATATGTTCTTGACTCTTCCATTGATCCTGATCCTGTTACCTCGCCGACGGACGAGGAGGATCCTACTCTCAGGCCTGTATGGGCCACCTCATTGTCTTGCTTACATGATTGCCTAGATGAGGCTTTGCCTTTGGATGAAGCCATCCTTGAACCATGAATGGTTCCGAGAGACCTTGGAATGATATGCATCATTGATCTTATTTTCTCCCAAGTCTCGAAAGCATCGAGCAAGATGAATTCGGTCTACCTTGAGAGAGATAGTCGGTCATGCCATAGTTCCACTTGATATGCATGACATTTATGTCGAAGGAAATATGGCGAGTATTTCTCATGCCATCTCGATCGATATCTCTCGTAGCCTTGGCAAGATTGAGAACGTAAATATACGTGCGGATTGTTCGCGAGAATAAATTCTGATCTACACCAAACTCTTCAAAGAATTTCGAGATGTATTCGCTTGGTCATATGAAGAGATGCCAGGATTAACCCTCGTATTGTCGAACATGAGATTAGGACTTATCTGGATGCTAAACCTGTTTGACAACGTCTTAGAGCTGTAAATCCTAAGAAGGCCCCTGCTATTAAGGCAGAGGTGGAGAAGCTACTTAATGTTGGCTTCATCTACCTGGTTCCCTTGACCGAATGGGTATCCAACCCCGTTCCTATGAATAAAAAGAAAGGAACCATCTGCGTGTGTATGGAATTTTGTGACCTGAACAAGGCTTGTCCTAAAGATAACTTCCCCATGCCTTTCATCGATCAGATTCTCGATGAGTGTGCGGGAAGTGAGATATTTTCTTTTATGGACGGATTTTCAGGATATAACCAAATCCAAATTACACCTAAGGACCAACACAATACGACATTTATATGTCCTTGGGGTACTTTTTCATACCGGAAAATGCCTTTCGACCTTAAAAACGCCGGAGTAACCTTCCAACGTGCCATGACTTTCGCTTTTCACAATTTCAAGCACATAGTCGAAGCCTACCTTGATGATATTGCGACTCACTCTTGCAAGAGAGTGGATCACGTTATACACCTTCGGCTAGTTTTTGAAAGATGTTGTTACTACAGAATCCGGTTAAACCCTCACAAATTCATCTTTTGTGTTAACTCTGGTTGTCTCTTAGGATTTTTAGTGTCTGAGACTAGGATCATGGTAGATCCTCTTAAGGTTGAGGAAATACTTCAGTTTCCTCCCCCGCACACGATTAGACAACTTCAATGTTTGCAGGGGAAAGCTAACTTTCTACGTTGTTTCATAGTGAATTATGCCAATATCACTAAGGGTTTCATGCGCCTCTTGAAGAAGGACACGCCTTTTATCTGGGATGAGCGAGCCCAAGAGTCTTTCAACGCTTTGAAGAAAGCCTTGGTATCAGCCCCTCTACTGAAATCCCATGATTACAATAGAGATTACTTACTATATATTGTTGCGTTTGCAGAGACAATTGATATGGTTCTAGTTCAGGAGGATGATGAGCTCCATGAGCACGTCATCTACTATCTTAGTCGAAATCTAGTCGGCTCTGATCTCAATTACTCTCATGTTGAAAAGCTAGCTTTGGTTGCAGTTCACGCAGTCCAACGTTTACGTCACTATATATTTCTTTGCAAGACTACAGTGGTTGTTGATGTCAATCCATTTCAATACGTCCTTACCAAGCATATCATAGGGGGGAAATATAATAAATGGATTTTCATCTTACAAGAATTCGATCTCGACTTTGCTTCGGCCAAGTCCAAGAAATCGCTAGTTTTTGCAGAGTTAATATCCGATTTTCCACGATTAGATGCGGATGTTATCCATGTCGATTCGTTTGCAGATGAACACATTTTCCTTGTCTCGTCGTCCGACCCCTGGTATGGAGACATTGTTCTATATCTTCAAAGAACAAGATATAAGGTTATGAATTTCTGCAAGATTTTCTTTGTGGCATATCCCAACAGGTATAAGGTTGGGTGTGTTACATACAACATCTTTCCAAGAAGGTTAGTAATGTGTTTTATCTTGGGGAGGCCCTTTCAAGCCCTTGGCAAACTAAAGAATGCATTTGAGGAAAAAATACAACACTGGGGCAACATGACAAAGATCAAGATAGTAAGCCATGTGTTTTTCCTTGGGGACACTTCACTAGGCCCTAGGTAATATGAAAAACACATTAGACACAAAACCACAACACTAGGGTACTGGAGGAAAACCCGTGGAACTAGATATATAAAATATATATTTATTATATATTATTCCAGTCCATGTTACAACAATGAATGACCAGCCTTATATAGATCTTTGAGTGGAGGCGTACTCTTCACAACTATCAATTAAAAATATTAATGATTAGATATATTAATTATTAATGAGAATTTAGTTATACTACAAGTCATCCCTTGAGTGAAATGCTTCATCCTCGAAGCATTGCTATTTTGATGGCTAAATGTTTTGGATTTTTTGGATTCTTCATTGGAATATTTTGAATCCTTTTCGTTGTCGCCATCGCTCTCTATTTCACACATATATAATTATTTTCCCTTGCATTTGTGGTCTAGCCTCCAGTTAGGTGCATGACATCTAAAACACTGAATTTTATCATCTTCTATATTATGTGGTGGAGTCCCTTTGTAAGCGTGAGTAAACTTTGAGCTTGGTTCTTCAAAATGAGACCAAGGAGTTCGTTGAAAGAACAACAATTTTTCTTTTTCCACCCTATCTTTTAATTGCAATTGCTCCACATCCTTGATATCTATTAGTTGAAGTTTGTTTCTTATGTCTTCCTTCAATCCCAATATGGAAATTTATAGGAGGTGACCATCTAATAAATCAATCGCATGGGTAGCTAACACATGTAACTCATTAAAGAATTCATCCACCATTTCTTCATGTTGTAATCAAGTGAGTTTGGAAAAGAATTTATTTTCCTTGATGTTATGAAATCTCCTGAAAAAATACTTTCTCAATGTCTCCCATTCCTTTGATTGGGCTTTTGAGTGCCACCATAAGAACCAGTTGCTTGTTGCCTTATCTAAGTGCAATGATGCAAAGTTAATTTTCTCATCATTGTCATACATCGTGTGTAACTCAAAATAGTGTTCAATTCAATTATTCCACCTTGTGCTTTCCCTGTCATCTTCTCCATCAAATATCAGTACATCGAATCTCATCTTGTGCATAAATTCGTTAAAGGGTCCAAAATTGGACGAATGTTTGGGGGGCAGAAAAAAGGAGCGGTGAGAGTGGAAACTACGACTATTTGATTCCTTATTCCCATTTTCCAATTATGCAACATGGGCCTTGAGCTCATCGTGGTTTTTTCCCTACACCTTTAATCCTTGTTTCACGTCACCTAGTATTATGTAGAAATCATCCATCTCATTGATTTTTTTGTAAATTGTATCTATACCACTGAGTTTGTTAGAGATCTCATCCATCGGGGCTTTTAATTATTTTATATCTACACCACTGAGTTTGTTGAAGATCTTTGCCACTGAGGTTTTTAATTCATTTAACTCGTCATTTAACTCTTTATTGGGTGATGTATTGCTTGTGTTGGATGAGACATTGCATGTGGCACCTGAGGCCTTCCTTGAATCTTTCATATTTCTCATGGTTCCCTTTAATAGATTTTTAATGATACACTTTCAAGGTTAAATGTCATTAAATATTTTAAAGAATATATATATTAAAATATATTAGTTGAGGTGAGTGGTGGGATTCCTCTCTTGACTATGGTTCCACTCGCTTGGGTTTATTTAGTGGCTCATAAATATAAAATTTTTATTCCACATGTATGCTTTTTTTTTTAACTTGTATTTTAGTAGTCCGTATTCACACGTTTTCACATGCCTGGCCTTCTTCCTATTTAGATTTAATTTATTTGTGTCACACCCTCGTAGCCTTCCCACGGGTGATTGCTAATCCAATGATTATTTTTATTTTTTATTCCAATGATATGCTGTTTCTCTCTTATTATGTTTACCACATGGCTTACACCAAATTCTATTGTTTCTTGGTTATTAACAACAAAATGCACCCAATTAAAAACCACACACAACAATCTATAAACAAAAGATAGATCGAATTCCACATACAACAGTCTGTTTCTAAATCCACACACTAGTATCCATGTAGAATAGTCTATACGCAAAAGGGTGATCACACTCAATGCATGACAACGTCCACGCACATGTATACACATGCAACAATTTATACATAGAAGAACAAAAGAGAAATGGACATATTGGCTCTGATACCAATTGGAGGAAACCCCATGGAACTAGATATATAAAATATATATTTATTATATATTATTCAAGTTTGTGTTACAAGAATGAATGACCAACCTTATATAGAGATTTTAGTGATGAGACACACCCTTCACAATGGTCAAAATTATATATATATATATATATATATATATATATATATATATATATATATATATATATATATATATATATATATATA
>JZKD02S2404940.1:363086-378194 GCA_000966675.3 Picea glauca | reverse complement strand
TGGCCGCGTTGGCTGGGGCCGTGGATGTTTCCCCGTAGGGGTTTTACCACGTGAAAACATCGGTGTGTTGATCTTTGATCTGGTTATGTGAGTGGTTATTGAAGGTGTTTGTCCTATGTTGGAATACATGTGTTGTCGAATAGAGTGTATAGGATTACACCACTGAGTTTAGAAATATGGTCATCATGTTGGGTATCTCTCCCAAGAGCACAAATGTACTCCTCAAGTATCTATGGGTCTACATAGTCATTTGTGAAAGCAAGTGATTATTTTCAATCCAAGGACAATGGACAAGGCATGTGTAAGGCACAGTATCTGGAAAACATAGGCCACCAAAAAGGACAACTAAGAGTTTCCAAGTAGAAAGATCAACATGAAGCTTCCAAGGAGGGGAAAAAGAAGTGGAAAGGGGGAAAGGATAAGAAGATGGTAGCCACTCCACATCCAAAGATCCCAAAAACCATAGCAATATCAATGGTCACACTGATGAAAAGTGCTAGAAACTACATCCAGAGTTGGACCTGAAGAACCGTAATAAGGATGCAAAGAAAAATAATCTTTGAGCCACAGATTAGAACAATCATGTTGAAAGCAAATCTGATATGGATGATAAGATTGTATGCACATTAGTGTAGAAGGAGGTGCATCTGAGTAGCCTTCATCACCATGAAGAAAAGGAGATGATCAAACTCTTTCACATCAAGATCTAGGTCAAGAAGACCAAAATAGATGCTCTTTCGACTTTGGTTCTCAGGATAATCTCATAGCAACGGATCTGGTTAGGAAGCTTGAATTGGAGGTTCAAAATAATCTTAGCCCATATCCTTTGGGATGGGTAAACAAGAACGTGGAGATCAAGGTAACAAAACAATGTAAGATTAAATTTCTTGTATTGATTTTATTGATGAAGTGGAATTGGATGTAGTAGCCCTTGACATATCTGGAGTAGTGTTTGGAAGCTCCTACTTGTATATGAGGGATGTAATTTTCATGCGAAGAGCCAACCAGTACCGCTTGATCAAGGATGGAAAGTCCTGCATAATCAACGCACACAAAGGTAAATCAAATATGTCACTGGTAAGTGCCAACCAAGCCAAGAAGTTAATTAGTTATAGTAAGAAATATATTTTACTTTTCTTAATAGAAAATCAGTCTGATGATAAGTCGATAAGAGTAAATGCATCCTTGGAGGGGTGTACTAAAGAGAATAAACATCAGTTGGAGGAGTTGATACAAGCATATCAAAGAGTGTTCTAGGAGCCTAGAGTGCTACCACCCAAGAGGGAAGAGCAAGAAAGACATTTATTGCCAAACTCCCCATTGTCGAACATTGGGTTGTATAAGTAGTCACTTCTAGAAGCAACCGAAGTAAAGAAGTAATTGCAACAATTATTGGAGCATGGTGTGATTCAACCAAGCACCTCACCTTGTGGGTCACCTATCATAATGGTACCAAAGAAGGATGGGACTTGGAGAATGTGCATCGACTACAAAGCATTGAATAAGATTACACTAAAAAATCGGTACTCTCTACCTAGTATCAATGATATGTTAGATCATTTGCATCACACAAAATATTTCACCAAGTTGGATCTCAAATAGGGATACCACCAGGTATGCATCAAGGAAGAGGACACTTGGAAGATTGTCTTCGAAACAAGGCAAGGTTTGTATGAATGGTTGGTCATGCCGTTTGTTTTATGTAATGCACCAACTACATTTATGAGACTGGAGAATTATGTATTGCACCCATATCTAGATTCATTAGTTATAGTCTATTTGGATGATATATTGGTTTATAGTGCTACCTAGGAGGAGCACTATAAACCATTATGAAATGGCTAGTTCCTACAAATGTCACTGAAGTTTAAAGTTTTATTTGGGAAACTTAGTACTTGTAAAAGTTCATAGCTTCATTTTCAACATTAGTTTCATCACTCCACACCATAACATCGAGTGGTAAGAGTTTCCAGTGGAGGAAGAATCAACAAAAGGCTTTTGATGAGATGAAAAAAAAGATAAGTCAAGCACAATTTCTAGCATTACCAAACCTGCAAAAGTCTTTCGAAGTGGACACAAATGTAAGTGGATATTCCATGGGAGAAGTTTTGATGCAAGTAGGAAGGCATGTATCCTATCATTATGAAATATTTCACGAGGAAATTCTTAACTACCCTACCTATAACAAGGAATTGTATGCCCTAGTTCAAGCTGTCAAGAAGTGGAAGCACTATCTAATGGGAAAGGAGACAATCATCCACATAGATTACCAGTTGCTATATTATTTGCAGGCCTAGAGTAAGCTACAACAAACTAGACATTACAAGTGGATGGGGTTTTTACAACAATTTCATCTAGTCATCAAGTATAGGAAGGGCAACATAAACGGATTGGAAAACATGCTTTCAAGGCCACCCACATGCAAGATTATAGCTTTGGGAGATCTAATGAACATGGAGCCTTTTATCATGATGCATACAGATAGGAATACACAGAAGATGAGGACTTCAAGGAGGTGTTTCAACGGGTACATGGCCAAATTCATATAGAATAAGTTGACGACAAGGATGACTATCATTTCAAAATTAGATTAATCTACAAACTTTGTGTCCAAAATCTCTCACCTCATTTAGTAAATCTTTTGGGGACCAAAAGCCTCCCTAAATGGGAGGTATGATCCATATTGGATCGTTATACTATTTTCCATCTATCTTGATGCTTTCAGAGTGGAAAAAATTGGAGGAATCAACTTGCAAGGTCATTTTAATGGTAGGTCCTAGTTTGGAAAATTGGTCTTTGAAACCTTCCAGAGCCATTTTGAGGCATCAAACAACATTGTTTTCGGTCAAAACTTTTCCAGATTTAGTTAAGATCATTTGATACTATTCTACACATCGAGACCTTTCCAACGATGAAAAAATCGCATCAATTGAAGCTCGTATGCAAATATTATGCCTCCCAAAAGTTGACCTATCATGTTGACCACCATGGTATGAGTGGATGTCACGTCAGCCCCCATTACTCACACATATGGGATTAATCATGTATGGAATTTCAAGAATATTCTAGAATGTCCAAAACCTTATCACAATTGAGAGTTGAAGAACTCAAAACTCTACCCCTAGATGGCTATCGGGTGATGTTAAATATCGAGTCACTAGGAGGAGAAGGGGTTCCATTCTTTAGCATTGTATTTGTTCTATAGTTGAGTAGAGCAGCTAGGAGTGGTATTTTGAGAACACAACAGAGGAGTAGATATTTTGTAGTAGCCATTTAGGCCACAATGTCAAAGACAATTCCACAGAGAGTGTCTCTTTCTTTGTACTTGCATTTGAAGAAGAGAGCATAGCTGCCTCACATTCTAGCTAGGTTTTCTCTCGTATTGGGTTTCCCAAGTTATATCTTGTGTTTATTTGTGGATGGTGTGTGAGTATTTGTTTTTGTTCTCTATTTTTTTCATTTCATCTATTTCATACATAAAGAATCTTAGATCTAAAAGAAATTAATATTCACAACAAATATTTCATTATTTTATTAGATATGTTGTGACAAACTGTCGAGTGGAATATCCATGAGAGTTTATAGATCACTTTTGAACTATTTTCAACAAACTGCAAGCTATTTACACTAAGTAAAAACAACCTGCGGTTAATTCCATAGTTTTAAATTGTTGTGATTGCCTCATGACCTGGCGATGAAAATGGACGGTAAGAAATGTGGTACCTCAACAAAGAACCACAAAAAGCGTCTGAATGTAGAGCGAAGGCCATGATGGTTTTTATAGTTCATGTCAACACAAACAATGCAACTCCTCAGTCGGAAGCTATAATCTCATCTGAGTTTACACTGTGACACAATACCTACTATGCTCGTACTATGGAGAAATTGTTGCAAATATTAAAGAGAAAATGTTGGACGAAGTGTGGTTTGCCTCCAAGCATAGGTGATTGTGCATGTATGCAGTTTCTAATGATTTTATTTTCAGTTAGTCATTCTAACATTCGATATCTACCTTTAGTATCACATATGTATAATTTACCGACAACGTTCAGATTGCATTAGGTAGGATTCATAACAATCAACTAGAAAAGGACCTGTATTTTCAAATCATATTGAATATTTAATATCTCAAATAAGTTCAACTATCTTATACACATTAAAAGGGAGCTCACACAGAGCATCTCACCCCTAATCTTGACAACAGGGGGTTTTAGAATGGAAAGACACAAATTTTATGATTAGCTTACTGCATGGTACATAGAGGGATAGCCCTCTAGGTATGATATTTTCATCCTTCTTTTTCTCATTCTTATATACATGATCTCATCCTTGTTTTTCTTATTTACATGATCTCATCCTCTTTTTAGTCCCTGCCCCAAGCCAAGGCAGGGACTATAGATTTCACCACGTGGTCAATACCTTTTGAATACTCATTAGATGGTCCATTTCGCTACATTAATGGGTGCGTTTTGGTTCACCGTTTATTAATTTATTCAATTTTTGTTAAATTTTATATTTATTTTATTTATTTCTAAAAACAATATTATTTTATTATTTATACAATTTCACAAATGTAATTTTGGATTGGCTTAGAGCGTTTGATATGACTTTGTTTCCCTGTCGTGTGCTATTTTTTTTAACAAAATTGTCAGAAATCAAAATGATTTAATAAAAACAATTATTTTAGTGGCTAATTTTTACTGCAATCTAACAATGTTGTCGAACAATTGAATGCTATGAAACTGCAAGATATGTTGTAGGTTCATAGGAATGGAAATGCAGGAAAAGAAATGCACTAATGACAGCATTGAAGAGCATGTCATCCCACTTGACATGTTGCATGGATCCATGACTTCATGCTCCACCGCTTGCAAAACATAATTAACACCACCGCCTACAAAACTAAGCTTAACTTACAAAAGAACCCAATTTAATTCCAGTCTACAAGATTACCTGAAGGTCGAGATGCATCACCATCTAATTCGGGCCATGGTGAAGTAGACTATTGCTGGAAATATGTTATCTATTAAGGCGTTGGGAGGCTATGACATACTATCTACAAGAAATTTAACCATCTTGAGAATACATAGAATATTGAGTAAATGACTGCAATAAATTTAACCATCCTAAAAATATAGAGAATATTGATGACTACGATGAATAAGAAGAGCCCATCCTCAGTCTGCGACCACCTGGATAGACTGACTATGTTCTTAAGAAATCCAACACTCGGCCCTCTTACACAACTGTGGAGGAATCCGACCACAACGTGACCGTGACTCTACATATCAGTCCTCCAACCTCTATTCGCCTAGACAATGATGCAGTTTCGAGGGTTAACAATGGGTGTTTCCAAGCAAGAGGTTGGCCATGGGTCAGTATTGGATCCCATTTGGATCCACACACCATCTTAGATTCCCGTCGGTCCTACACAGTTTTCCTACGTCATCTGTTAAGAAGGTTCATATGAATTGATAGTACAGTTGATTTAAATTGTATTAAACATACCTGGATTGATTTGATGTAAATCATGTTGCATGTTTAGGTGGTTTCATCCCATCAGAGTCTCTGGACTCTGTCTAGTCATCGAATTCATGATATTATATCGTAGAATAATAATTATGGATAGAATAATTCAACCGCACTGAATCTCCATTTTAACATTTTCTTACCTCTACAATGTAGATTCGTTCTTTCAATGATATCCCCATTATTCCAAAAAGGGACAAAGAGATTATGTTAATTCATACAATCTACTTCATATTTTTCCTGATTATATTTATGCGATTACTATTTGCATGAGTTATTTTCGGGCACAATAACATACTGAAATACAAATTATTATCATAAGATACCATGTGCGCCAATGTTGTGCTCCATATGTGCATTCATGACCCCTTTCTCTTGCACCGACACATATCATCTATATATAATGCTTTTCATTTCATTTTTTCATTTTGTAAGTGAAGTAAACGCAAGCATTTTCATTTACACTGCATGGCTTCAAAAAAGAGAATTTTGCATTGCTTCTTCTTATTAGTTTTCCTGTGTCTCGTGGGATTCAGGGAGGAAATCAGAAATATGCCCTTCCCACCATTATTATTGAATATGCATATGCCGACTTAGAGTATACTACATGCACACACACACAAAAATAATTAATCCACCAAGCTCCTCTTAAAAGAAAATTTGTGTTGATCAAGGTATATTGTTTTATTTGTTCTGGCTATTGGAGATTCTCGCCCGGAGAACGCCTACGGAAGAGGAACATTCATGCAAGGCATTGGAGTTGACGAACCGTTGACAGTAGGAACCATAGACAGTAGTAACGGAGGTGCATACACCTTGTTTTCTCTATAACTTTTATAATTTATATTACTTGAATATGACTCGGATCTATGAAAAGAAAATAATGTCGATCACAGGATGATGAACATATTTGATAGTAGTTGGACATGAAATGGCCTAGTGATGTAATGCTAAAGACATATCTTGAAAAATGAGGAAGAGGATGTTACACGCGTGTAATGTACCCCAAAATTTCCAAATATTTTTTGTTTGTTAGAGGACATTAAAGATCCTTGACTCTTCAATATTTGATCAAAACATAACTTTATTCCTTTATTATACGCAAAGTAAATTTATCGTCGTTGTTGGATTAGAATCATGCAATTATTTGTAATTAAGATGATTGCGACTAGGACTATCATAGCCTTTAGAATAACTATCATGTCCATGTTAAGTCATGCTGTCCAAAAATATTACAGTGTGTAATAACTATGGACAATGTTCTAACATATAGTTTGTCCATAACATTTGCACTATCCAATATGATATACATTGCTTACTGTATTGACTATAGTATGAATACCATAACACTAATGCTATTCCTATCAATACATATATATAAGTTGTTTACCATATAAACCAACATATGGAAGTCTTAACACTAACCCTATATATATATATATATATAAGTTGTTTACCATATAAACCAACATATGGAAGTCTTAACACTAACCCTATATATATATATATATATATATATATATGTTTAACATATGGCATAAATCTTAACCATGACATTGTGTATCGTATTTCATACAAACTATTATAATAGTAACAATATTCCTAGAGTTTATATTGTTATCATATAACAATCCACAACAATATATTTTATATCATAGTGCGTCGAAGAGTTTCCATGCAAAACATGTAAATATCGTTACATAGGGATTGTTATATGGTTGCCATACCAACAAAGGATTTTGATATATCGTATTGAACATACACCATAGCACTTATGGATTTACTTTTGCGCCACGAACACAACCTATACCTAACAACGTTAAACCCTACCTGACTAGTGACATGGCCCAACATTGAATAGGTTCAAACCCATTTTAATGTCGGATGTCAGATCAGTCTGCAGGAATTTATCTCTGGCTATTTCATTAATGGGAGGTGTGTATCGTACCTCCCAAGCTTGACACTTAGGCAGTCGCACCCAATGCGGGCTCACCATCTCTGAGGCTTCACATGGCAATGATATTAGGTGTACCCAACAACCATTACTCCTCATTGTGAGGCCTTCAAGGTCACCATTGTTCATTGCTTTCCCCTTTGGTTTTGTATTCACGGAAAATACATTTGTGTTTTATGTGAATCATCCTCTGCACTGTAACATTTGTCCCTACTCTGTGTATGGCCGACGACTTGGGAAAAGCTCGTCCCTAGTAAACGATGGAAGGAGGCGAATGCCCGTCTGGTTCTTTTCTATGCAAGGTAAGTAAATACTTCGTTTCTTCAACTCTCTATATCTCGTGAATGAATCTTTGTTTTGGTGAAATGTAGAAATAAAAGAGGGGTCTATGGGTAGACTCTCGTTTTCGCTCTTTGTTTGCATTGTATTATCATTTCTCCTCCGTAAGTGTTTTCCTCCCGGGGTTCCTTTGGGTTTAAAGTTTTGGGACTGGAGGTTTACTATATTTTCCTAGTTGGTTGTTGTTCTTCCAGTCTATCATTGTTACGGTTCTTTCGTGGCCAAAATCGTTTTAACAATTAAAATGCCGGTGTTCCTTTCACGTTTTCTTGTATCCACTATTGTAACATTGTTAACCCTTACCATTTACACAAATATATTCGTTTTATTCCCTGTGGGAAATTACTCAAACTACTATGTGGAATGTCCCGTAATTTATACTCTGTGTAAAATATGTTAACACTGTGTAATTCGTAAAATATGTTCTGTGTAATTATGTGAGCACTTTGTGGACTTTGTAATTGATACTTTGGGTAAGTATATATGTATAGTTTTAATAATTTGTAGATTTACGCTCCGTGTTTACATTACCACTCTGTGGAACTTGTATTTTACACTCTGCATAAATATATGTATACATAATTAATCCTCTATGGAATTCGTAGATGCACTCTATGTATTTACACTATCACTCTATGGAAATTCATAAATACACTTTATGCACATATATATAGCAATAGTTAACCTTATGTTCGTAAGTTACATTTTGTGCTTCATACAACAAGATATGTTGGGCAAAACTAACCCTGTGTTTGTAATTTAAATTCTGTGTTTTATACAGTGAATACATATCGGGAAAAATTAACCCTCTGCTTCGTAAATTACATTTTGTGTTTATATAGTGAATACGTATCAAGCAAAATTAACCCTTTGTTCGTAATTCGTAAATTACCTCCGATGTATACATAGCAAATGAGTAGGAAATTATTCGTACCATGTTTATATCCTTTGGTTTGCAAACATTTGCCTCTACCAAGAGAGTCGTGGGTTATCTCGTGGCCACTTAATCTCTCGTCGGTTAGAGTTGAATTGTTTACAAAAAGGGGCTTTCTATGTCGACAACTCACAAGGTTCGATCCACACTTTTACACAGTCAAGATTTGAAACTATGTAATGGGTTCTTTCTGTAATGTTATTTAAATTTGGTTACTTATCGTGAACAATACACAGGGATTTGATATCTATTAAAAGGTGCTTTCTGTTGATTAACTCTATTCACTGGATATTCAGTAATAAGTGTCCATTGTCGTTTCTCTCTATTTTATAAGTGAAAAATATTTATGCATGGATACATTAAATTAATGACGGGGCCCTGTATGTTTTGCAAGGGTACCCATCATCCGATTTTGGGTCCAATCCTCATCTTCCTGGATCAAGGAAAACCTCTTGCTCGAAAGGTATTCAAGTTCTGATCTAGGTGTACATACTTATGTGTTCTTATGAGATTTTGTCTACAAGTGGTAATGGAGTCTTTGGCCTATGGTACTCCATTGTAATATTTGAACCATGATCAATTCAATACATAGGTAGTTTTGTAAATTTTTTGAACAAGGTTCATTGAATGTAACAACTACTTTTTCCATACATTTGTAGACTACTAAGTTACTATTTTCTGTGGTTATTGATAATATAAAGAATGTATATGGACTGTTATTCATTCTGTCTATTCTCTATGGTATTTGTACATATTTATAATAGTAATTCAACATATATAATTCAATGATCAATAGGAACATGACAATAGTGTGGACGAAATATCAGAACTTCCTGCCTCCTCCATATGTTGTTTTTATATGCATCTTGTGCCTGGGTATTTCCTTCCCTCCTTGGGAAATTCACATCTTTACAAATCCCTGATTTTTAGGGGCTGCTAGTGGTCAAATCCCACATTTTCCACTTCTAAAAATCAGCCTTGAGGTAACTCAAATATGTTCCTCACTCATGGAGTCATGGTCAACTATTTTTAACCTGGTTGTTCCATTTTTCTTCCAACATTTAATTTGTAAAAATTTTCTTTCACATGTGTCAAAATAAAAGAAGTTAGTTGGGCAAGTCAAATCTTTGTCCAACAGTCATCAAATAATTAATTACAATAATAAAATTCCAAATTCAGATTTGCCATAAATGGAAAAAAAAATCCATATTTGAATTTTCCAAAAACGAAAATTTATTCCCAAGTACACTTAGAATTTAATATTCAAATATTTTTTTTATATTACATCTTCTCCCCCTTAAGTACAACACTGTCCTCACTGTTCATTCTTCTCTTGGAATAGGGTTGGATAAGATTTATGCAAATATTCCTCCAATTCCCAAGTGGCCTCCTCAGGGCTAAAGTGTTTCCATTGCACTTTTACCTGAGCGATGACTCTGTTCCGTAGTATTGTTTCTTTCATGTCCAGAATGCGCAGAGGTTCTTCTTGGAACTCACCTTCTGGTTCCACCTGCACCATGTTCCAATCAATGATGTGAGTAGGATCATGAATATATTTTTTTAATAAGGAAACATGAAAAACATTATGAACTTTTAAGTTTGCAAGAAGTGCAAGTTGATACGCCACAGGTCCAATTCGAGTTAAAATCTCGAAGGGGCCACAAAACATGGGCGCCAACTTTGAACAATTTCCTAGCTTTAGAGAGCTTCTCCTTGCTTTAACTTTCAAATATACATGGTCCCCAATTTGAAATTCTCGATGTCTCCTTTTTAAATCTGCGTAGCTTTTCTTTCGATCTTGGGCCTCTTTTAAATTTTGTTGTACCATTTTTACCATTTTCTCCATTTCCTGGAGCATTTCAGATCCCATCATAATTCTTTCAACCAGATTATCCCGGCTAATTGAAGTTGTGCATTTCCTTTCGTATAATTCTTCGAAGGGACTCATCTTGGCTGATGTCTGATAGCCATTATTGTAAGCAAATTCAATTAAGTGTAGGTACTCCTCCCACTTAGTTGGTTTCGTTCTCACGTAAATTCGTAACATGTCTTCCACAATCTGATTCGTTCATATAGTTTACCCATCCGTTTGTGGATGATAGTTTGTGCTGAAATTCAAGTTAGTATCCAATCCTACAAATAATTTTTGCCAAAACTTTGACATAAATTTGACATCTCTATCAAAAATCACCATCTTAGGAATTCCATGCAATCTAAATATTTCTTTCATAAATATTTCAACGATATTGATTGCTTTATAAGTAGATTTCACAGGTACAAAATGTGCAGATTTGTTGAGTTTATCAATCACTACCATAATCTAGTCATTTTTCTTTTGAGTCTTAGGAAAACCTGTGATGAAGTCCAACGAGATAATCTCACACTTCCATTCTGGTATAGGTAGAGGTTGTAGCAGGCCGGTTGGATGTTGATGTTCAACCTTTAGCTGTTCATCTAAGCATTTAGATAAGTATTCAACTGTTTCACTTTTCATGTTAGGTCAATAAAACAATTTTCTTAAGGTTGTTATCATTTTCTGGTATCATGGATGACCAAAATATGGCCTTTTGTGCAATTCGTCAAGAATTGTTGACTGTAAACCAACAAAATTAGGTATGTACATCCTTTTTTTGAACCTTAACAGTCCATTTTTATCCAAACTCATATCTATTTGTCCAATTTTTCTGCATTTTTTTGTAATTATGTTGTTTTTTTGATGTATTTTTTGTCATTACAACTTGCATATTTTATTCTTTGTTCGATGTCGTTTTCTGCTTCGCTAACACTTATCTCAAAAAATTCGTTAGTCCTTCTGTTAGCGACAATTCTTGTCTTGGGCTTGAGAGCATCCAGGTCTGCAGGTTGCATGAAGAACGCCCAAGCGTAGCATGTAAAGCCCCATTTCAGGCTAAAAATCAAGCGAGCGAGCAGTATGATCTCAACGGTCAGGATTCATCCAAAGGAGCAGATCAATGGTTGGCGGGAAATCGCGGTTAGTGGAGTTGCACCGAAATTAGAGCAAATACATCGCGCCCATATTGTATGCGGGGAAGAATCTCAGTCGTCCATCCAGAGGGCGCGTGGCGTGTGATCTGGTCACGTCGGCTTTTCGACAGTTGCGAGTTCAAAGGGAGAAAGTTCCATATCATTCTGCATCTCGAAACCCCAAACCCCGAAAGCGCCGAAGGCGCCCAAAGTTAGGCCCGCAGTATTACGGAGCAATCTCGGCCGTCCATCCATAGGAGACACCTGGTGCGCGATTAGGCTCCTCGTCGTTTTGCCCATCGTGATTTCGAGGCGCAAGGTGCAACATCGTCATATTCCCGATGCACGAGGTGCCGGGAGTGTCCAGGACCCGGGCCCACAACATCGTCGGGAGAGTTCAGAGCCGTCAGATCTAGAGGGACGCGTGGCACCAGATTAAGCCATCTTGGCGTTTCGCTCATCGTGATTTCAAGAAGCAAGGATCAGCCCCTTCCTATTCGCGAACGTCGAAAGCTCCTTTGAGAGTAAATGCAAGGTCACAGCCCGTGGTCACCTAGGAAATAAAAGAGCTGCGCAAAGGGGGCCAAAGGCGTCGGGTCCATTTGCCGAAAGGTTCATCGCGTTCTCCAGGTGCCATTTGATCCGACCTCAAGCCTGGTTTTCGCTTGAAGTAAATGAAGGTAAGAAAGAGTGGTTGAGACCTCTCTTCATGCATTAAGTGCAAGATATGGAGAGCCTGGCTAGCGGTCTGCTCGAGAGGGTCATGCGTACCATTTTTTCCAAAGATGCCATGCCTAGTCCTCGATTAGCCAGAGGAGGTCTACACATGCTAACGTGTCTCTTAATGGCTCAGCTACTCCCCTTACATGAGCCATACGTAGTTAAGATGGCGTCTGACGAAGGGTATCTGTTCGAATTCGGCTGAAAGGACACCAAGCCGTGGATGACTGAGAACGTCGTTGTTAGGCGAATTTTCTGAGTATATAGACTCAGTCTTTGTATTTTGTAAAGGAGGATGGTGGAGCAAAGCTCTCGATTGTAAAGTTTTGATGAAAGTGTTGGTCGCTCTGGTTAATGTATAAGGCATTTGAGATTTCTTACTTTATGGATGTCAGCTTATTTCCATCTCTTTGTTTACCGTGTTAGAACAGCTCGGAATTGGAGGATCCAGTCGAGTTGTAGCTATTATAGGATGATGTAGGTTGGATAACTGTAACAGTTGCATTGTTTCTAATCGGTTCCTGTGATTTTCTCAGCGCTGAAACGACTTGGAATTGAAGGATTCATTCAAGTCACCCCTCAGCTCCTTGAAGCTCTGGACCAAGAGGATCTTGGCTTCTGATTTTTTCACCCTCAATCCTCCGAAGGCCTGTCGCCCGAGGCAGTCTTGCTCGCCCTTCTCACAAGTCTTCCATCTACCACACTTTAATACACTTACTTACGGAAGTTGGATCAAGACCTCCCTTGCTTTCTACATACCAGGCCCGATTTCCTGAGTTAAAGCTATATTTTCTTGAGTCTTTACCCATCCAATCACCCCATTAAATAAATCGTGACATAAAACTGATGGGCGTCGAGCTCTGCTCCTGCAAGCAATCCAGGAGTGACTTCCGTCGCCAACACCTTCGACTTAGGGCATCTGCAACTTTGTTTTCTTTGTCTTTGATGTGTCTTACCTTGAAATCAAATTCACTTAAAAAGGCTAGCCACCTCGCTTGCCTTGCGCTGAGATCTGGTTGACTGAATAAAAACTTTACAACACTGTTGTCGATTAGTAGAAAAAAATTTCTCCCCATTAAATAATGTTGCCACATTTTCAGCGCATGAATTACGATTGCTAACTCCAAATCATGTGTAACATAGTTTCGTTCATATTCTTTCAGTTTACGTGATTCGTAACAGATGACATGTCCATCTTGTGTTAGGACACCTCCCAAGCCTTCTTTGTTTGCATCCACGCAAATTGTAAAGTCTTTATCAAGATCCGCTACCCTTAGAATAGGTGTTGTAGTTAACAATCCTTTTAGCTTATCAATGTTGTCCTGACACTTTTGTGACCTATTAAACCTTATTCCCTTTTTCTGTAGGGATGTAATTGGATACACTATCTTAGAAAACCCTTTGATAAATATTCAATAATAACCAGTAATTCCCATAAATGATCTAATGTCTGCTACATCCTTAGGGATAGGCCATTCCATAATGGCTTTTATCTTCTTTGGATCAACTACAATACCCTCTTCAGATATCACATGTTCTAGGTATTGTATCCTTCTTTGGTAGAAGTCTCACTTATCAAACTTCGCATACAACTTGTGTTTCCTTAAGGTTTACAATACTATTTTCATATGTTCTTCATGTTCTTCTTTCATTTTTAAGTAAAATAAAATATCATCGATAAACACCAACACAAATTTATCTAGGTATTGACTGAATATACTATTCATCAAACACATGAAGGTTGTTGGTGCATTAATAAGACCAAACAGAATCACGACAAACTCATAGTGTCTGTATTGTGTTATGAATGTTGGTTTATTGATATCTTTGTCTTTTATTCAGACTTGGTGATAACCAAACCTTAAATCTAACTTAGAGAAGATCTTTGCTCCTCTCACTTGGTCAAACAGGTCGTTAATTCTGGGTAAGGGATACTTATTTTTAATCGTCATCTTATTTAGTTGTCGATAGTCAATGCATAGCTTCAAAGTCCCATCTTTCTTTTTAACGAAAAGAATCGGTGCTCCCCAAGGCGAGACACTTGGTATGATATATTCTTTATCTAACAGTTCTTGCAGCCGAATTTTCAGCGTCGTTAATTCGGGTAAGCTCATTCTATAAGGTGCCTTAGATATCGAGGCAGATCCAAGTAGTAGATCAATAGAGAAATCTATCTTTCTTCGTGGAGGAAGTTCTGATATTTTGTCCACAAATACATCTCTAAACCCATGTCGGACTGCAAAGTCCTCTAAACTGGTTTTGTTTTCCTTTTCTAACAAATTAGTTACCTAAACAACATAAACTTGGCAACCCTTATTCATACATTTCTTAAACTGCATAGTTGATATCTGCCTAACCGAAACTGATTTTTTTATCCCTTGTATTGTCCTAAGTGTGTTGTTTTCGTCTTTGTAAGTAAGTGACTTTTCATAACAGTTCAAAATTACTTTATGTTTCTCTAACCAATCCATTTCAATGATTATATCGTAAGATCCCAAAGGTAAAATGTTCAAATTTAACTTTGTATTTTGACCATCTATGTTGAGTTCAAATTTAGGAATGAAATATGTTATTTTTCTCTTGGTCCCTATTGCTAACTGTACTAACCAGGACTTAGCATGTTTTACCTTTTTGAGCTTGTTTAAAT
>JZKD02S2404940.1:299620-311092 GCA_000966675.3 Picea glauca | reverse complement strand
GCCCACACTGGGTGAACCATGTAAATCTGTGTCTCTCTTGTATTGTGTGTCTTCTGTGTTTTTGTTTCTGCATTTGTTTTATTTTATTGCTCCGCGGTCCTGTTTTTCTAACAGATTTCTTGTTCAAGAAAAATAACAAGACAACAATACACTCATATTTCTATGGTCTCAATAGTCATATATAAGGATGTTCTGCAAGAGTATTTTCACTTAGGCATTCCTAGTATTGAAAATTCTTACTTGCAAACTGCAAATAGTAAACAACAAACGACGAATAGGAATGAAACCATCACACTGAAACTTACTTGTGAATGGGGAACGATAGAAGCACGGTTGCAATTATGGGTGAAGAATCTCAACCATGCAAACTGTAACAACAGGTCCAATTGTGGATGCAAGAAACCAACCTTGCAAAGTTGAAGCAAACAAGAGTGTAGAATTTCAACCTTGCAAAGTGCAAAAACAAGCCAAACTGTGAGTGTAGGACTTCAACCTTGCAAAGTTGAAGCAAACAGGAGCAAGTAGCAAACAACAAACCAGTGAACAAGCACCAAGAGGTCCAACTGCAACTGCAGGACCTCAACTTTGCAAAGTTGAATCAAACAACAATAAGCAACATCCAACAAACCAATGAGCAAGCAACAACCGGTGAACCAGTAATGTTGGTGGAGAACAATATTGCCCAAGTTCATTGCAGAAAAGATTGTATCCAAATATCGGAGGAAAATGTATTGTAACAAGCATGTTAAGTAAACATTTCAGGCTGTGAGACCTGTTAGGTAAACATTTAAGGCTGTTAGGACCATTCAAGGGCCTCGTGCTATGTAAACATTTAAAAAAGAATACAGCGTGACAAGCTTGTTTACGTACGTAATAATAATAATAATAATGCCTCTCTAAGTACTTAATAATAATAAATAATAATAGTTCGAACAATAGAGACTATGCAAAAAATTTATAGTCAAAGGACAAACTAATATGAAGTCAACTAATAAAAAACTCGTTGTCGATGCTCAAAACTTTAGATATATAAATATTTAAATAAAAATAATAAAATTCAAAAAGATTGTAGATGATCAAAACTTTGGATATGTTAACATTTAAAACATTGGGAATAGCGAAGCTGGCAATAAGACTTCGAATCTATTATCCAATGAGATCATGACATCTAAGGTTTTTTTTTATTATATAAAAAATAATGTTTTTAGTTCTCTAGTTCGAACAATAGAGATTATGCAAAAAAAATTAGTCAAAGGACAAAATAATATGAAGTCAATGAATTATCAATCGTTATAGTCCCTCTACGCCTTCGGTAGGGACTAATAAGGGTCTACCATGCTCGAAGTGGGGGCTTCTTTATCTTTTTATATAAATACGGATTTCCCATTTTTGGAGATGTCATGTCATTTCATTATCACAATCAACCATTGACATGTAAACTATATGCACCACACTCCACATTCCTTTGTATCATGATAAAGGTGTTAGACTAATGCATATATCATGCTTCACGTGCTTTGATTAAAATGTAATAGAAATTAAAATAATGTAAAATATTAGGTATCATGTTAACTTGGGGATTGGCTTGTGATCCAAGTAGTGTGATGTGAGGCAATAGAGATTTATTTGTTGTTGCATTTGTCATGGAATGCTATGTAATAATGTTTATTAATTAAAATATATATGTTTGTGAGAACTTTGTTTTAAATATAATTTTTCTATTTTTAAATGGAGTAATATTTAACATAACCATAATTCTTTTTCACTTATCAAATGATAATTCTACAGAATTTAAATAATGGTTTTTAATATGAGTTTAAGCAAAAAAAATCGTGACATTGTATTTTCTTTATAGATTTTAAGTATTTAAACAAAAACATAACAAAATACCAAGGAAAATACCTCCTCCTTGGTTTGTTGAAGATGATAAAAGGTAATATATTCTAGCAAGTAGTAGGAAGATGCTTCCAAACATTCTTTTTCCCACTTGCTTGGAGTGAAACAAAACTCTTCTCGGAGCCAGCTAGGATCCTAGTCAACTTCCTAGCTCCAAGAAACCTTTCAGTTTCTTGGCTCTCTGTGCTCATGACTCCAAGAACAGAAATGAACATATGCTATAAGAAGACTATCACAAGAAATATCTCTTCCAAGAATTATACAAACTCTCAACAAGCTCCAACCTCTCAACTTCAATTTTTTTCAACACARCTTCATCTTCCTATTTACCAAGTTTCCAAACCCCCTTCCTAAAGTCTCCTCAACCACCCTCATTAATAGCCATCAACCTCCCTCTTCTAGATTTTTGGGGAAAAGTTAAAAAAMAAACACTAAAATATTAAATGACTTATRTAAAATAACAATAAATAGAATGCAAAGTCTTGCAACTTGACAATTGTCCCCAAAATTTATGACAACTCATCATACCCATTTAATTCATTGTACCAATCAACAATCAAAATCAGTGAAAGTATCTGATGCTACTAAATATTTATCTATGCAATATAAGTTATATAATCCTTAAACCAAATAGTTAATAACCCAGTTTAGTTAGTAATACTTCAACTAATTGTACTAGTGTACATGTGTAGGATATGTAAGTGTAGCTAGCAGATAGATAGCATGCGCATATACTAAAAATAAAAAAATAATTTCCTCTAGCACATATACTAACAATAAAAAATCATTGCCTTTAGTGCATAGTTCATGCTTTATGATCACAAGAAGGCATGTGGAACAACAAATCAAGTAAATGCATCATTAAGTAATATTAACTAACAAAATGACAATAATTAATCATCACACTTAAAATATCAAAAGGGAATCAAAATGAATATTTTAAACATGGTAGGAACCAAGTGAGGAAACAAGAGTGGCACATCTAGTCCCCAAGCAATATTATCAACTAATATCAAATAATCCTTCCTCCTTAACCTACTTCCATCTTCCGCATCCTATCATTTTCTTTTGTGGACTATACTAGAACATCAACTACATTGACCTCGCTCTAGATAGAACCTATAAGTAGAAGTGTCATCTATCTCAACCAAGATTCCCCAACATGCAACTGGAAGTCGCCATCACATGTCTAGGGGAGAATGTCTTAACACATCCCTCACACGAATCTAGGTTTCAGAGGATAAAAAATGGAAAATACCTCCACCCATCTTGATACAAATAGGGTCAATAGGATACTCGATGGGAAATATGTCCACCCTTCCTGATAGAACTAGGGTCAACACCCTATATCGCGTCATACCGTGCAACTATTTTTCTTAGAGTCACGTTGTCAAATGACCACTCTGGGCAAGTTGTGCATCTTGTCAAAACCACACTTACCACAGATCATAGCAATATTTCAAATCATAAATTAGATCATAAGTAAAACTTATAGCATACGCTATCGTCTTTATGTCTATGATATCTAGGTTACCTCAACACTATAGTCACTTGGCTATTACATAGCTCATCAGCCTGCAGGTTAGCTCACCAATACTCATATCCATGTAGATACATCACAATTTTCATATGAGAATCCATATTTGTATTAACATTCAAATAAGAAATGTATGTTTATCTACACCATGTATCACATTTATTATACATTCACAACATAATTTTGAATTGGTATCGATGTACTAAAATTCCACATTTAAATTTGCATGTTTAAACAAATAACACAATGATCATCATCATGAACATATAACAATAAAAAGAATAGTATGCAACACATTAGGTCCAAATGTACACATTTCAAATGTCTATATCAGTGTAATTGAGCCTAAATAATTAGTAAGATGAGTAAAATCAAAGTTCTAATTGCTTAGGGCCAAAATGTGGGGCATTACATATGTACTTGATTGACCTAAGTTGTAAGGCAATCTAGTGAGAGCCATGTATCTACTTCCTTGTATCATACTAATAGAAATCTCTTTGTCCACTATTTAACAAATAATGATATATGTGCCTCATGTGATTTTGTTTTGATTATGTTTTTGTCCAACACGCTTAGTTGGAGAAAAATAATGATCTAACTAGATTTGTGATTTATGTTCTTCTACTTTAGTGCACAAATCTGGCTATTCTTGATTAGTTCACTCAGTTACCTAGGTAATAATGCTTGTTATGTGTGTACCATAATCATTAAGGGTTGATAATATGTTAACAAATTGTTTGATCCATTACACTACAAGGAAAACACCAATTAGAAAAGGTTTTAGTGAAACCACTTCTCCTGCTCTATTTTTTAGCAAAGGTTTTAGCAAAACCACTTCTCCCTACTCTATTTTTAATGGATGTTTCTAATAGAGGTGGGTGGGTGGAGGTTTTAGCAGATGTTTTTTGTAGGTGCACCTAAAACATTATGACACATCGGTGCACTTTAATATCAAATGCGTAGGTGCTCCATGACCACAAGCACACCAAAGCCACAACATGCCATATGCTCCACTTTGGTCAAGGCGCATTGATGCTCCACTTTGGTATAGGTGCACTAGTTCTTCTAGACCGATGCACATCAAAGTGCCAACAACCCAAAAATATTTCGATGCTCCACTTTGTTCTAGGTGCACTAGTGCTCCACATTGGCTTGGGAGTGCTAGTACTCCATGACCCATGTGCACATGGATGGTAATCACATTAAAAGACACTAGTTATCTACTTCTATCTAGGCATATCAAGGCTCCTTATTAGTATTGGCACATGGGTGCTTCTCTTAGGTATGGAAGCACCGATATTTCTCTTTGGTATGGAAGGACTAGTGCTCCTAATGCACCAAAGAACCAAATAGTAATTTGTATTTATTTTAACTTATTAAAACAGGAGGGAAAAACCTCAAGACTACTTTTAAAACGAGGAAATGACAAGGGATTGTTTAATTTCTTCATTTCACATGAGAACAAGGGAAGATGAGGTAATTCTATTAGAGAATGCAATACAAATAGCCATGAATGCAAGGAAATACAAAGAGTATTGTAGTAAAGTAAACACCCCGCCATCTTATTTTTTTTGGTTAGTTGGGTTTAGCTCGGCTGGTTGGGAAGAATGATTGTTATCCTCCCCACCCAGGTTTAATTCCCACAAGTGACATGTTGAGCTCTTAATGATTATCTTATTGCAATGTCTTTGAGTCTTGTTGTTGTTCGACCTTGTGCATTGAAGATTCAGGGGTTTTCCCAGGGATTTATAACCTAGAAAAAGTATTCCTCTTTTCCCTCTTTATTATTTCATTTCTTCCCCTTATTGATTTTAATTTCTATTATTTTCCATTTCTCACAATTGTTCCTAACTTTTTAGTTTCCTTTGTTATATTTTCATTGGTTTGAAGGTTTTGTCTCTATTTTGCAAGGTAATGGTGGATTTGTTTTAGCGTTTTACATCAAAGGATATGGATAGAAAATAAGGGGCAAGTTCAATGAAGATAGGGGTATAGTTTTGTGCAACATGGATGCATATCCATAAGGGTTTTTGTAATGTCCCTTTCCAAATAAGAGCTCCAGAGAGGAGGCTTAATGGTCTAAACCGCCCCGTTAGACTATAGCCACGACCAAAGAGGGGTAAACAGGGTTACTATAGGTCACTCCAGTCACATGTGTTATATTCAGAAAGTGACATTGAGCTAAAAAGGGTTAAAAGTGATTTTAAGTCATTATGAGCTAAAAATAGAAGTCAATAGTGAATTAGGGTTTCAGCAATGATTTAGGGTTTTGGAAGTCAACAGTGAATTAGGGTTTCAGCATGATTTAGGGTTTTGGAAAGCTATAAAGGAAGGGTCAGCAACCTAATTCATGATTATGCAGATTATGACTTGTCATTGAGGAGAAGAGGCACATCTTAGGAGAGATAGTTTAGTGTATTCCAAGAGGAAGACACCAGTTGGTTGATTTTGGTGTTGAAAGACACACCCTAGTCACCGGGAAGATCATCCAGGTCTTCCATCATTCTTCATTGATTCCACAGTGCTCCCATATTCCGGACATTATCTTTTAGTTGCTTATTTGTATTCTAGCTAAGATCCTTTTGTCTTTTGATCTAGATGAGTGTTGTTATTTTATTCAGCCGCCGTTGCTTATTTGTATTCCGGCTAAGATCCTTTGTCTGTTGATCTAGTTGAGTATTGTCAGCTTATTCAGTCGCATTTGGACATTTTGTAATCCACAGAGATATCATAATACAAACTTTGCAGTCCTTTGTCACATTTATTATTTGTATGATCATTTATATGTTGTAAACCTTTGATCCTACACACACATTAGCAACATTTCCTAGACTATCCAAGTCAGGAACATTGTAGTGGTATCAGATCTTTATTCCTGCCAGCCTATGACTAAAGACAATGAGTATAGCAAAAGACCTAGAGGGTCGTGAACACGTAGGTGACGAATATGTCACTTACAATAGGCATCATGAAAGAAGGCATAGGCCTGATTTCCTCCCTTTTCCTCCTAGCTCAAAGGAAGAGGAAGAGGCACCCAGAGAAGCAGAGAGAAGGGCAGAGCATGAGGCTGAGCATGAGTCTGAGAGGATGCTAGGAGACAGATATGAGCAACCAGAGGGCAGTGGCAAGGGCCTCGTAGATCCAAAGGCAGCTTTCATGTAGGTTATCAATGATATGTTAGCTAGTCAATGAACCATTTCTCAGTCCTTGGCACAGGTGGTTGATATATTGGCTAGAGTGGGCACCCCAGATACACAAGTCCCATATGCAACATAGGGGAACTTGGGAGCAGGCAGTAGACCCCATTCACCCTCTCACACATACACCTCTGTGAGTAGGATTCCCAGACCCTTGTTTCCCAGTTTCCATAGGGCACCCTCGGTAGCAACACTGCCACTGATGGCACAGAGGCCACCCACTCATGCCGACGAAATTGCAGAGTATAGGAGGGAGTACATAGCATTGGGTCATGACTTCCATCAAGACATGACCTTAGTCGAGTACTATGGACTCAGACTCAAGAACCGCCCCAGAGAGCCGCAGAGGGGAGGACCACAACAGCAGCAGGGGAATAACCTCGATTTCATCCAAAAATTTGGGAAACTCACCATCCATTCTTTCGACGGATTGTCTAAATACATCGCTAGAGCTTGGGTACAGAAGCTAGACACGTATTACAAGCTCAACCAGATGACTGAGACAGAGGCCATCAGTTTCACGACATTACACTTGGAGGGTGAGGCACACGAGTGGTGGTATCATGGACTGGTGGCATTGGGTCACAGTCGCATCACCTCCTATAGGGATATTATAGATAGGCTCTTGGATAGGTTTGACAGGAAGGATCTCGAGATACACTTCAGGGATCTAGCCCAACTGAGGCAAACTGGCACAATAGAGGCATTCATCACAGAGTTTCAGTGGGTAGTTGTGGCAGTGACATATATATCAGAGCCCAGGCTAATCATGCTATTCACAGAAGGACTCACATAGCCTTTGAGAAAATGGGTGAAGGCATACATGCCTCCCATTTTGCAGGATGCCATCCTTCACACTCGAGATCTAGTAGACTTAGTGCCAAAGACTAAAACTTTCTCCAAACCATTTTTTCCCCAGAGGGATTGAGATAGGAAGCCATTCCAGAGAGAATGGAAGGGAAAGGAAAAGTTAGGTGATGAGACTAGGTGATATCTTATGAGGAAGAAGCTTTTCTTCAGCTGTAGAGATCCTTGGGTCCCAGGCCACAAGTGCATGGGCAAGGGAGAGATTCATTATATTAAGGTAGTAGCAGACAACATGGATAGTGAGGAGGAGGAGTAGGACATTATATCCACTAGTTCAGAGGAGGAGTCAACACCAATAGAGGAGAAACCTCCCCGTAGACCACCGACACCGGCAGGACCCCATCATCCAGTAGTCCCACAACTGCCAAAACAGGCTAACAGGAGGAAACCAGCAAAGGGGGGTGTCATAGCGACCCTTTCTGGTGTTTCCGGGTATGATACCCTCCGTATCAAAGGGATTATTTAGGGGAAATGGGCAATCACCCTGATAGATGGTGGGGACACCCACAACTTCATCGATGCTTTATTAGTATCGAGATGGGCACTCCAGACAGAGGAGTTTGAGGGGTTTGATGTTGCGGTAGTAGATGGCCACACAGTGGAGTGTCTAGACAGAGTTCCAAACTTAGATATGAAGTTAGGAAACTACACAATGAGAGACACATTTTATGTGGTTGACCTATTGGACACATATGTGGTGTTAGGAGTTCAGTGGATGATTACCTTGGGAAAAATCACTACCAACTACCAAACCTTGGAAATGGGATTCAGAGATCAGGATGGGAAGAAGGTTGTTCTAAGAGGTATGTTGACAGGAGAACTCAAGATAGTTTCAACCAAGAGGATGGAGAGGAAATTTAGACATGGGGAGGTAGCATATGTTGCAGAATGCTTGATCACTACTCAGAAGGATTCATAAGGTCAACAAAAATACCATACAGAGATCAAGAATTTATTGGGATGACATCAGCAGGTCTTTGAGGCAATTCCACCAAGGAGACCACCTCATAGGGGGTTTGATCACACCATTGAGTTGGAGGAGGGGGGAAAACCTATGATCACCCCCCCTATCTTCATCCTAAGAGGTTGCAGGATGAGATATAGAAAGAAATCAAGGAATTGTTGGTGATGGGACACATCAGACCGAGCAGTAGCCCATTTTCTTCTTCAGTTGTCTTAGTTCTGAAGAAGGATGGCACCATGAGGATGTGCATTGATTACCGATCCTTGAACAAGAAAACCATCAAGAACCGGTACCCTATCCCATGCATTGACGAGTTGATGGATGAACTACACGGGACAGTTTTCTTCTCAACAATTGATCTACGCTATGGATATCATCAGATCAACATCCGAGAGTAGGACATAGAGAAGACGATGTTTCAATGTCATTTTGGACACTTTGAGTTCCTGTTTATGCCATTTGGGCTAACCAATGCACTCGCTACATTCCAGTCTTGCATGAACCATATATTCAAGGATCG
This sequence comes from Picea glauca, assembly GCA_000966675.3. Classification (NCBI taxonomy): domain Eukaryota; kingdom Viridiplantae; phylum Streptophyta; class Pinopsida; order Pinales; family Pinaceae; genus Picea; species Picea glauca. The sequence continues at coordinate 302,111 of JZKD02S2404940.1, read as the reverse complement.
ATTAAGGAAATTAGTCTTGGTTTTCTTTGAAGACATCTTGATCTATAGTCATTCATGGCAAGAGCATATGAGGCATCTGGATGAGGTATTGAGCATCATGGAGGCACAATCATTATATGCCAAAGAGTCCAAGTGCGAGTTCAGTATGACAGAGATGCTTTACTTAGGCCACATCATTAGTTCACAAGGGGTATAGGTGCACCAAGAGAAGATCAGAGCCATTCTAGATTGGTTGACACCCAAGAACATGATAGAATTGAGGAGCTTCTTTGGGTTGTGCAGTTATTACAGGCGATTCATCCGGGGTTTTTCTCAGCTTGGAGCATCGCTGGAAGATCTTACCAAGCATGGGGCCTTCATATGGACCAAGAAATCACAGGAAGCCTTTTATCACATGAAGGAAGTCATGGGCACTTGTCCAATGTTGACACTACCAGACTTCACCTTGTCGTTTGTACTAGAGTGTGACGCATCCGACGAAGGGATCGGTGTAGTTTTGATGCAGGGAGGACACCCCATTGTAATCAAGATCCAGAAGCTTAGTCAACCTGAGAGGTTGTACTCCATTTATGGCAAGGAAATGTTGGCAATCATGCATGAATTGACCAAGTTCAGACAATATTTGGTGGACAGCAAATTTGTGGTCAAGACCGATCACAACAGTTTGAAGTATTTCTTTGAGCAGAAGGACCTCAATGAGCGCCAACAGAAATAGGTGATGAAGGTACATGCATTCGACTTTGACATAGAGTATGTCAAGGGGAAGAAGAACATTGTGGCCAATGCACTATCGAGGAGACCTACGACATGTTCTTTGATGGAGATTTCAGCAAATTGGAAATCCCACTTGTTATTGGAATATTCCAAGAACAAGTTCGCTTGTGAGGTGATGGATGGGCAGATACAGGATGACCGATATAGGATCACTGATGATGTCATATTTTACAAGGATAGAGTCTACTTGGTTCCATATTCAGGGCTTAAGAAGAAGATCCTCACCGCAATTCATGATTCACCTCTAGCAGGCCATCAGGGGTTTTTCAAAACCTACAGACAGATCAGAGAGAGGTTCTCATGGAAGGGCCTCAAACAAGACGTTATGAGACACGTCAATGAGTTTGTGACTTGCCAACAGAACAAGTCAGAGCATGCTCTTCCAGCAGGGCTACTTCAACTACTCCCCATTCCAGAGAAGAAATGGGAGAGTATATCTATGGACTTCATCATAGGTCTACTCAAGGTCCAGGGTAAGGACTGTATCTATGTAGTGGTTGACAAATTGACCAAGTTTTCTCACTTCTAGACCATATCGACAGAGTACAACGCAGTTCAGGTAACCGAGCTTTTCTTCAGGGAGATATTCAAGCTTCATGGGTTACCAAAGAACATCGTCAGTGACAGGGACAATCGGTTCATAGGGACATTTTGGAGAGAGTTGTTTCGGTTGGTGAGGACAGAGTTGACACCTAGCACCAGCTATCACCCTCAGACAGATGGGCAGACTGAGATTGTCAACAAGTGGGTTGAATGGTATTTGAGGAACTATATAGGAGGACAACGGATAACATGGTTAAAGTGGTTACATTTAGGAGAACATTGCTACAACACCAACTTCCACATGTCCATTGGTATGACACCCTTCCGAGCATTGTATGGATATGATGCTCCCACTTTGGTAGACTTGGTATTTGGGGAGAGCAGAGCTCCCACGGCCAAGGATTGGATCATAGAGAATCAAAAGATTCTCAAGTTGTTGAAAGAGAATTTGTAGACAGCGCAAAACTGACAGAAGATAAGTGCGGACAGGCACATGATAGAGCACAACTTTGAGGTTGGAGATTTGGTTTTCTTGAGACTCCAACCCTATAGAAATTCATATCTGAAGAAGAGTGGGGCCGAGAAGCTCAAGCCTAGATTTTATGGTCCTTACAGGATCATGCGCCGAGTAGGCGAGGTTGCTTACGAGCTAGAGCTTCCAGAGGCGAGCAAGATTCATAACGTGTTCCACGTGTCTTGCCTAAAAAAGGTAGTGGGACAATCCATTAGCACATCAGAGGAGCTCCCCCCGATGGATGAGGAGGGACAGTTGGATTTAGTTATGGAGGAGGTTTTGGAGTTTCGGGAGCAGAAACTGAGGAGCAGGGTCATCGGAGAGTGTTTGATAAGATGGAGAGGGCTTCCAATAGAGGACGCTACTTGGGAGAGAGAGTAGGTGTTGCAGCACCCTAGACTGGTATTGCTTGAGGACAAGCAATTTCAGGAAGGGAGGACTGTAATGTCCCTTTCCAAATAGGAGCTCTTGAGAGGAGGCTTAATGGTCTAAACCACCCCGTTAGACTATAGCCAGGGCCAAAGAGGGGTAAACAAGGTTACTATAGGTCACTCCAGTCACATGTGTTATATTCAGAAAGTGACATTGAGCTAAAAAGGGTTAAAAGTGCTTTTAAGTCATTATGAGCTAAAAATAGAAGTCAACAGTGAATTAGGGTTT
>JZKD02S2404940.1:282056-299469 GCA_000966675.3 Picea glauca | reverse complement strand
TAGAAGTCAACAGTGAATTAGGGTTTCAACAGTGATTTAGGGTTTTGGAAGTCAACAATGAATTAGGGTTTCAACATGATTTAGGGTTTTGGAAAGCTATAAAGGAAGGGTCAACTACCTAATTCATGATTATGCAGATTATGACTTGTCATTGAGGAGAAAAGGCACATCTCAGGAGAGATATTTCAGTGTATTCCAGGAGGAAGACACCAGTTGGTCAATTTTGGTGTTGAAAGACACACCCTAGTCACTGGGAAGATCATCTAGGTTTTCCATCATTCTTCATTGATTCCACAGTGCTCCCATATTCTGGGTATTATCTTTTAGTTGCTTATTTGTATTCCGACTAAGATCCTTTTGTCTTTTGATCTAGCCGAGTGTTGTTATTTTATTCATCCACAGTTGCTTATTTGTATTTCGGCTAAGATTCTTTGTCTGTTGATCTAGTCGAGTATTGTCAGTTTATTCAGCCACATTCGGCCATTTTGTAATCCACAAAGATATCATAATATAAACTTTGCAGTCCTTTGTCACGTTTAATATTTGTATGATCATTTATATGTTGTAAACCTTTGATCCTACACACACATTAGCAATGTTTCCTAGACTAGCCAAGTCAGGAACATTACATTTTCACCTCCCTTTATTTGTTGGTTCACAAGGTTTCTCTGCACAACACAATGTTCTTCCTTAGTGATATGGAAGCAATGATGCTATAAGTCTTAGGTATGGAATCATTTGTGCTCTTGATACACTAACACATTGAACATTAATTCGTAATTTTTAAACTTATTAAAAAAGGTAGGAAAAACTACAATGTCTCTTAATAAAAGGAAAAAGTGAGTGTTTGTTTCATTTCAACATGTCATATGAGAGAAAAGGAAGAGGATATGTTTCTACAAGATGATGAAATAAAAATAGCCACAAGTGCAAGGAAAGACAAAGAATATTTCGGCAATGTAACATTGTTTCTCCCTCTTTGTTATTTCGTTTGTCCATGTTACTGATTGTATTATTGTTATTTTCTATTCCTCGCTATTTTTCCTAATTTCTTCACTAGTTTTGTTAGTTTTATTTTGTTGGTTTGAGGGTTTTTCTTGTATTTTATAAGTTAATGGTGGATTTATTTTAGGATTTTACATCAACATATATGACTAGCAAGCTAACGTAGATCCATCTTAATTATGGATATACCAAGCACCAAGACGAATCAAATCACTCGAGGTGTAAACCTTTTTTTAAAGCGCAAAACTTGAGGAAAGGTTTTCACCTTGAATGATTTGATCCCTCTTGGCACTCGGTAGATCCGGATTTAGGATGGGTCTAGGACAATTCCAATTGTAGGTAGTCACATGAAATTTAGATGACCATCATTATGTATATGTATATGCTTGAGATGAATCTAATCATTGAAAAATTACTAAGTATCATTTATAATATAGAGAATACTATCAAAGATGCCACTTCAAAAGTTACATGAGGAATAAGTTGAATAGTAATAAAGCAAAAATGTTGAATGATGACAAATGTGAATAGAAATAAGGTAATAGGATGCTTATAAGCAATGAAAATTAGATTACATAGTGATCAATCCCAATATGTCTTCAACTTTTCTTTTAGCCACACCTACTATTTTTTCCATCTTTTCATATCAATCATATGAAAAGGGAGGTTGAAATCGAAGATCATTCAAACCTTTAACTCAAGATATTGTAGCAAATGTTATACCATTCATCTCTCGTTTCACATTATTGACAGTAGTTTTCTCCAAAATCAATCCTTGTGACTTATGGATTATTAAGCCCCAAGTGAGTTTCAATGGAAGTTGTTTTTAATATATCTTTCAATAGGTGTAAAGGGAACAATTTGAGGAAATGATTCATCCCATGGAACCCCCCAAATAATTATCAAATCTTACTAAAAACATGTGTGGGTGATTTTGGGGGTAAACTTCTAGGGTTATACACAATTAGTTCTAGAGTTCCAAGAGCACAATTGGCAAGTCTTTCATCGGTCCACTTGTCAATATTCTCTTAGTTGTTTAGTGCTTTGGTTTCTCTGTTCTTGTTGTTGGTAAATTGTCATTTGTTTTGATTGTATTCTTTTCCATGATCTTTGTCGTTCACTTTTATATTTTCTTCAATCTTCCTTTTGTTCATCGGTGATGTGTTCTAACTTCTCTCTTTGTCACCTAACACATTCTCGTGTTTTCTTCTTACATCCTCAACATGTAAATCATTCATTTGCTCATTATGAGAGGACATGATAACTTGAATTCTTGTACCATGACTGTAACTAAAAACCTGTATAAAAAAGAGGAAACATTGAAATTAATTCAATAGATACTAAAACAATGAAATGAATGTATGAACACCGAAATGAAGGTAATCTAATGAAATCAATGCAACAAGGACTAAAACCAATGAACAAACGCTAAAATTAACGTAATATATTGAAATCAATACAATAAACATTGAAACCAATGCATGAACATTGAAATAGATTTATTCCATTGTACATTATATGTTTCCTCATTATGAGAGTATTGTAGAGAAAATAACACTCACACTAAAGCAACCAGGAAAGAGAAGACAGATTTAAGCAGAAAATAAATGGCAAACACACACACACAATACACAAATATTTTACCTTAGAATCCCTTAACTAGGAAAACCAAGATTCCTTGAGTGTCTCCTACTCCCTTATTGTCTTATTCATTCATAGAGTAAAGAGTTACATTAATAACCTTGGTCTACACCTAAGACATAATCATCATCCTACTTTCTTTCTTCACACAAGAACAACCCTACAACCAATTTGTCTTGCATCTACATGACCAAGCTACTACTAGCAACATCAACTTATTACAATTACAACATGCCTTATTTATAGGATTTACAACATGAAAACCCTAAATCATGGCACCCAAAAATTGTTACAAATCCACGCAAATGATTGGTTATGATCCCGTGAATCTCATGATTTTGTTACAGATGACTATCGGTTGGTTACTAGTCAACTACCTAGTTGGTATCTAGTTTGTTGCCTCTCAACCTCCTATCATTTGACCTTTCAACCTTCCCGATCAACCACTTCGACCTTTGACTTTGTGGTCAATCACTTTGACCTTAAACTTGACCAACGACTTGACTTGAACCATAAGTCAATTCATCACCTAGTCAATCCACTTCGACTAGAAATTTGATTGACTATTCTATCATTGCAAATAATATAAAAATCCAACATTCTCCCACTTATTTTCTTATTTACTGATACAAGAGAACCTGAAATTCTATCACAAACCTAAGGAAACAATGCCCATTGCCACTCTACACCAAAAGAAATTCACAACACTCACATACTTGGTCAAGGAGTCTATTATTTTTTTCCAATGTGTCTACTTTCTCCAGTAGCACCTTCTTTCTTTCCACCATGTCTCTCATGAAATGGTATTGTACATTAATATGCTTCGTACTAGAATGGTAATTTGGGTTCTTCGCTATAAATATTGCACTTTGATTGTCACAATTTATCTCCATAGCTCGTTTCTCAAACATGATCCTTGAACACAATTGATGCAACAACTCTCTGCTCAAATCCAATCCCTAAACACAGTCGATGCAACCATACTTCTTCTTTGTTGCATGAGTGGTTTCCAAGTATTCATATTCTGTTGTTGACAAGGTTACGACTACATGTCAATTACTCATCCAATCAACTGTTCCACCGAATATCTTGAACACATACCCACTGGTTGACCTTCATTGATCCATATCTCCATCCTAGTTGGCATCCACAAAGCCATGCATATTTACTTTCCTATCAGTTTTAGGTTTCCCTTTCTAATCAATAGTATATTATGTTGTGCCATGGAAGTACCTGGACACTCTCTTGACAACAATCTAGTGCTCTTTCCCAAGTGTTGACATGAGTTTTCTCAATACTCCCACTACATGAGAAATATTTGGTTGACGGTAGACCATTGCATACATCAAACTACCAATGGCACTAGAATAGGGAACATGTGCCATGTCCTTTATTTCTTCTCGTGTCTTTGGAAATTGTTCAATAGTTAGGTTTTCTTTCGTAATAATCGATACCTTGACCAATTTGCAATCCTCCATGTTGAAATGCTTCAAGATTTTTTCAATGTACTTTCTTTGATTTAACCAAAGCTTTCTAACTTCCATATATCTCTTGATCTCCATTCTCAAATCATATATTGAAGTTCGTTGCACTCTGATCCTTCATGTAAAACTTGGAGGACAGTTGTATCTTCACCTCGTTTATAGCATCCATGTTGTTTTCGACCAGTAGCATGTCATCGACATATAACACGACATATGTCAAATGACCACCTTATTCCTTTGAATATACACAATGATCAACCATAATTCTCATAAATCCAAAACTAAGGATGTATGTGTTAAATTTTTAGTACCACATCCTTGGTTGTTTTAGACCATAAAGGGATTTTTTCAATTTGCATACCAGATATTTCTTTCCTTTAAGACCATAAAGGGATTTTTTCAATTTGCATACCAGATCTTTCTTTCCTTTAAGACCATAAAGGGATTTTTTCAATTTGCATACCAGATCTTTCTTGCCTTTTATACAAATCCTTTAGGTTATTGCATGTAGATTTCTTCTTTTAGGTCCCCATGTAGGAATGTTGTATTCACATCCATTTTCTCTATATCATGATCAAATGTTGTAGCCAGAGACATTATTACTCTAATGGAAGTTAATTTTGCAACAGGAGAGAAAATCTCACCGAATACAACTCCCTCGACTTGGGAATACCCTTTCACTATCAGTTGAGATTTGAACTTTTGGATTTGAATTTCTACGTTCAATTTTTTCTTGAACACCCACTTGCTACCGACAAGTTTTCTTCCATTAGATACCTCGAATAAATCATGTCTCTCATTCTTATGCAAGTATTTCATGCCTTAGACCATGGACTCCTTCCATATTTTACCCTCTTTCGAGTCAACTTCCTCCCTAACCAATTTAGGCTCCTCATTGGTGGTGGATAACACAAATGTAGAACAAAAATTAGGAGGATTGTACCTTTCATTTGGTTTCCTTACTCGTTTAAACCTCCTTACAACTAGAGTTGGTTGTTCCACCTCTTCATCTAATTCAGTTGACTCATCTAAATCATGGTCTTTATTCCTCAGTTCAAACAATAGCTTCTCTAGTTCTTTCTCCATTTGAACCTCTTCAGACTTGAAAGTTCCTTTGACTTCCCTAAAGATCACATCTCTAATATAAATTGTTTTCCTCAACACTAGATCCCACAATTTGTATCCTTTCATTCCATCCTTGTAGTCAATCAAAATACATGTCATTGCCTTATTTTCCAGTGTGTTCCTCTTTTCGTTGGGAACACACTGGAAAATAAGAAGCAAAAGAGAAAATTAGGAACTCTTTGGAATAGTCAGGATTGATCAACACAGGTGCCTCAGTCAATGCCCTTTTTATTTGGATAAAAGATTCCCTAGGTTCAACGGTCCATTTCACTTCATTTCCCTTCCTGAGCATGGCTGTGATGTGTTTCACCAACTCAGAAAAATTTGAGACAAATCTCCTCAAGAAATTAATCTTCCCCAAAAAGGCTTGAACTTCCTTCTTGGATCTAGGAAGTGACAGGGTTTGAATTGCCTCTACCCTGCTAGGATCAATCCTCACTCCCTCTGCTGATACTATATGGCCTAATAACTTCCCCTCCTTCATAGAAAACAAATATTTCTTGGGGTTTAGGGATAGGCCAAACCTCCGACACTTCAGGAAAACTCTTCTCAAGTGGCAGCGGTGCTCCTTGTCTGACCTGAAGAAGACCATGATGTCATCTAGATAGATTACCACAAACTGGTCCTTCTACCCGATGAAGGCTATGTCCATGGATCGTTGAAATGTTGCTCCTGTATTCATCAATCCAAAAGGCATTTTGGCATACATGAATGTGCCCCAAGGAGTGGTGAAGGTTGTCTTTTCCTTGTCCTCAGGCATGACTGATATCTGATTATAGCTAGAAAACCCATCGATCATGGATATCCTGGATGCACCAGTTACCCTTTGCAGTATGTGCTCCATCTTAGGTAGGGGGTAATTTTCTTTCTTTGAGCTCCTGTTCAGGTTCCTGAAATCGACACAAAGCCTAATTTATCCACTTTTCTTCCTCACCAGAACCAAATTGGCCACCCATTCGGAATATCTCAAGGGGATGATAATCTGAGCCTCTAGGAACTTCTTCATTTCTTTCTCCATGACAGAAAGCAACATGGGATTTATCTATCTTAGCTTCTGCCTAAATGGCCTAACTTCTTCCTTCAATGGGATCTTGTGTTCAATGAAAGATGTGTCATATGTATTAAGGTCCTCGTATGACCATGCAAACAAATTAGCAAACTCTCTCAGCAACTCAGTATATTCATCCCTCTGTTCTCTGGTCAAACTGCTTGATAATTTGACAAACCTAGGCTCCTCCTATGTGTCAATGTTGCATTTGGTTGTATCAGCATCTTCATTTGAAACCTGACCCTTTACGGCCACATCATTCCCATCGAATAGTCTTTCTAAAGGGATTAGTCCCCTCGAAATGTGATTGCTAGGAAGCTGGATAATCTGGTGATTAACAATTTTATTTAAAAACACCTCAGGGTGAGGGTCACCTTCCGGGTCGGGATCCTGATCAATGTGCAACGCAGAAAATTCATCAACAGATTGGAGAAATTTTTCGATTTCTAGGTCATCTTCAAATACCTTCCAATGCTTGACGTTATCCGGTACAGAGGGCCTATATCTTATTTCAACATCATATTTGACCATAGGCAGCAGAGGAACTTTGAGCAAACTAGATGAGACATCTAAAGAATCGGCTGAAGTATTCTCCCCCCTCAGAATGAAAGAAATGTTAAAGGCCAAGAAGAAATTGTCAATCAGGTCCCATACCTCATTTCTGTAATTCCTGAGCCAGGGATTATTAGCACGATAAGCATTTCTGACTTGCTGGATAATCAACTCAGCATCTCCAAATATTGTTATTTCTTTAATTCCCATTTCCTTTGTGGCCCACATGTCCAGAACAAGAGCTTCATACTACGCCACATTGTTGGTGGTTTCAAATTCCAGCTTGTATGACAGGGATATGGCCTCTTGACAAGGTGATATGAAAACCACCCCAGCGCCAGCGCCTTCGCTAGAAGAAGCTCTGTCAAAAAACATCTTCCACATGGAGGGGGTTGGAGGGGAAAATCGGATAATCAAGACTGGGTTGCTTTCTGACTTGGAAAGGGTCTTCGGGAGCATCAGTGAGCTGCAATAAACTAGACCCCAAGTTGATGTCAAGTGCAAAGATGAGGTAATTGATGGGATTTGCTTCGTCACTAACAATGTAGGCCAACTGAGCTTCTCTATATAACCTCCTTTGTTCCCCTCCGAAGATTGGAATGGTGCATACGTGAGATCCATATGTAATGTTCCCCCAAGCTTTTTAATCCAAGATCTAGACAACAACATGCCAAATTTGGGGGGAACGACAACTACCACAATATCCATGACCACACTCTTCATGGGCAGCTGAAACAAAGAAACCACCAGTTCTTTGATGACTCCTAGACACTGCACTCTTCTTGAATCAAAAGAGTACAAATCATGATAATTTTTTGTCACCTCCAGTCCTAATTCTTCCATTACTATTTTGGGCATAATGTTATGGGAAGCCCCTGAATCCATGAGGCAATTATGCAACACTTTATCATGTATATTCAGGGATGTGTAGAAGGGAGGGGATGAATCATCTCTATCTTCTACCATGGGCCCTAGGACAACTGCTGGCTTTTCATCTTGAAGGTTCACTGAGTCAGAAGGAGGCTGGGGGGACTCAGATTGTAGCAACTTGGAGAGGGACCTTTTGAAATCTTCATTTTTAACTAGTTCAGATAGGGGTACATGAATTATAATCTTTTGAATCTCATGCTCAAATTTGAAGGAGGGGATAGGCTTAGGAGCTTCCCTTACCTCAGTGACAGGCTCCTTGGCTTCTGGCGAAGCACTCTGAGTTTTCTTTTCTTTAGTAGTGGCTGTTGCGGATTTAGTAGGCCTATCTGCTATGAGGGGTTGGTCTTGGCTGTCAAAGTCTCCTTATTTCTTTCTTGACCTAAGATTGTATCTGTTAGAGGTGTGACCGGCCCTTTCTCCCTTACCTAACTCATGGATTTGGATGTTCATCAGGGATTTTTCAAATGCAGACTGAGTCAAATGGGGAAAAGGAGGAGCTTGTTCAACACAATGAATTTCGGGGTCGAACTCGTCTATCTCTTCCCCTCTCTCATGAGTAACCATGTTATTTTGGATAGGGTTTTGAATCCATTGATCTTCTTTGTCCTTTTCCCTTTGTTCCCTTGGGAAGGCCCGTGGTCCATTGTTATCAGGTCTCCTGAAACCCCTACCATCAGTATTTTGGGGATTTCTGTACATGGGCTTCCCTTCTAACTCCCACCTTTCCATTCTAGCAGAAAGTGACTTTAGTATTCTAGTTGTCTCATCTGTCTGAAGGGGTAGGGGAGAGGCTAGGCCTCTGCCTAGATATGTTTCTACCAGCAGTGTTCCTGAGTCAGTCAACAGCCAATATATTAGATTCTACCTCCATGGTTGCATCTTGCATATGGGCCAGAGTAGTGGATCTTCTTTCCCTCAACAGGAGGCAGAAATCGGGATCAAAGGCGCTAGCATAAGTGATCTTTGCAGAAGCTTCGGAGGGTTTTATCTCAGCAGGGATTTTGTTGTACATTTTATTAAATCTCTTGGAGAATTCGAAGACAGACTCTCCTTCCTTTCTCTTCAAAGACCCAAACTCTGTCATGTAATACATGAAGTCTTTTTTATCTCCCCACTGTCTCAAAAAGGCATTATCTAGATCTTTGATCCCATCAATAAATCCAGGAGGCAGGGCCTTGAACCATTTTCTAGCCTCGCCTTGAAGTCTATGGACAAAATCCTCATCCATACGTCTGCATGCATGATGACATTATCATCAGTGAAATGGTAAAAGGATTCTAGGTGTTCTTCTGCAGTTATGTCCCCCTCACCTGTAAACTTGGGCAGCTGCTTGAGGTAACCATCTGCTGGGAGGGCGTTGAGAGGCTGCGGTAGCACGAGGGGAGCATACCTATTGGCTATTATGGCCTCCATTCTGGTCATAGGGGGATTTGCTCCCGCCATAGGGATATTGTGTGGAGGAGAACTCAGAGGAGAAGGAGCTCGAAAAGGGGATACTGGGGATGAGCTTCTAAGGGGAGTGGGAAACAATAGGGGATTTAGGGAGAAGGCTAGCGAGCTTAAGTCGGCTGATGTTTCCCTTCGCGCAGAATCGACAACAGTAACAAGAGGAGGAGCGGTAAAGCCAGGAGTGGGAAAATCTTTTGTGGTCTTGGGTCTATTCCAAGGTACAACTTCAGGAGAAATGGGAGTGACAAGGATTTCTCTCTCTAATCCCAAACCAAGGGGGGAAACCTCAACAGGAACACTCCCAAAATTCAGGAAACGAGAAACCTCAGAAAGCGGTCTGCTAGGAAACTGAGGAGGAGAAAATGGAGTTCTTACAGAAGGAGATGGCGGATTACCTGGTTCAGCGGCGATAGCTTCTCCTTTAGAAGCCTTCCCTTTTCCAAGGACCACCTCCCGATCAGTCTCAGGTGTAGCTAGAGGCAACTGTGGATGGGACCGCGTGTGTCTGCCTCTGAAAGCCACAATTGACACGGCAGGTTCGCCACAGTGGAGTCGTCACAATGGAGTCACCAGGTGCATAGTAGAAATCTTCAAGGGCTCTGATGCCTAATGCACCTTCAGAATCAGAAGCTCAATTTCGTTCAATCCCAGGGAAGATTTTCAACTTTGTCCCCGACAATGGCACCAGAAATGTTGGCGACAGAAGTCACTCCTACATTGCAGCAGGAGCAGAGCCCGATGCCCATCAGTTTATGTCACGATTTGTGTATGAAAGGGGTGATCGAATGGAAGTAAACTCGGATGGTATTGTTTCAACTCCGAAACTAGGCCATGCATGCATGGGCAAGTGAGGTCTTAAACATACTCCAGACAGTGAGTTGTAGTAAGGGTGAGTAAGGGGAAGACTTGTATCAGAGAGATGCGAAGGTCTGTTGTCAACATCAGGTTTCTAGCAGACTGTAGGAGAATGCATTTAAACGCGAGATCTTCTTAAATTCAAACGCAGAAAACCAGAGAATACAATAGTGCCACAATAAATCCTTTATCATAACACAACTACAATAATTCATGTGAATCAGTCAATCATGAACTCCCTCAGTATGAGATGAAAACTAGATGGAATAAGGAAATTGTCTTTCATTAAACAAGAAATCTTACACACAGATGCATAACCAGAGAACTAGAGTGTCTGTTAAAACATTACAATCGGGAGCTTTTCTCTACCATCGATAGATTGAAAAATATCAAAACTAAGCATATATACTTCTAAACATTTGCCCAACAAAGGCCTACTGGAATTTCGGGGTGAGGAGTCTCTTCAATCAAATCTGGTCTACACTCTTCTGTCATACGCCACCTTAATTATGCATGGCTCGCGCCAGGGGGTAGCTGAGCCCTTAAATGTTGAATTAGTGTGCACATGCTTCCATGGCGAGTCGAGGACTCAGCGTGGCTTCCATGAAAAGAACCAGTACAGAAGACCATCTCGGGCAGGCTTTCGGCTGGGACACCCATACTTTGCAATTAATGAGTGAGGGGAGGTTTCAACCACCCTCTTTCTTCTTCATTCATTCCCAACAAGTATCGAGATCTAGATTACGTCGAAGCGGCATCTGGAGAACACAATGCCCCCTTCTTAAACTCAACTTGGTGCTTTTGGCCTCCCCTTTGTACAGTCCTTTTTACTTTCTCAAGTGACCACGGGCCGTGATCCGACGTCTATCTTCCAGAGTGCTGTCGGCATTTCGAGGTTCGTGGATCTGAAGGAGCAAGTATTCTTTCTTCGAAATCACGATGGGAGAAATACCGGGAGAACCTAATGGTCGCTACGCATCCCCCCACTAATCTGATGGTTCTGAACTGATTTGGAAATACTGCGGGCCCGAGTCTGAGACGTCTTTGATGCTTCGCGCTTCGAGGATATGAGAGAGCTATTCCTTACGCTTTGAAATCACGATGGGCGAAATGCCGGGAGGACCTAATCGCACACCACATGTTCATCCAGGATGAACGACTAAGATCACTCTCGTCGCTTTGGGGACCGTCTCGTCAAATGATAAACATTAGCGCCCCTCCTTTAGGCCTGCTCCTTTGTGACCAGGCGCCAAAACCATGAGCCTAATTCTAGGCATTTTTAGCATTTCGGAATTCGAGGTTTCGGGAGGTGCAAAGACGAGGTGCGCTTACCCCTTGAACTTCTGAATGCCGACGTGACACGGATGTGCACCGTGTGCCCTTCAGATGAATGACCCAAATAGTATTTTCTATTATAAAAGGGGGGTTTCCCACATTTACAGGCTCGCTTGATGTGACCTAGTGCTGGGATCATGGGCTTGGCTCCAAAGGTGCTTTCGACGTTTCACCGATCTACGATTTCAGCTGTAAATAATGGGAGGCTCCTCGTCTCCCGAAAAAACGATCCTCGATACACCGACTGACTACCACCTGTCTCAACTGGATCGGATGACCCATATTTTCCTTGAACTATTGGCGTTATCCTTCATGCTAAATCATGGGCAACTTGGCAGCCCCAAAATCTCGATGCACATCGATCAGTTTTATAGGTGGATCTTGGCTGCTGACATCAAAACTTCGCCTGCTCACTTGACTTTTGATCAGAAAAGAGATTATCCCACGTTGCGCTGGGGCACTTCCCGTGTAACCTGTAAACCTGGGTATTTTTGAGCCCAAGACAAATAAGGTCGCTAACAGATCCCATCACTCATCCTAAAAAGATATAGTTTCTTCTAAAGGAATAACTTGTTTAGGAGGGATTTTTGTTTGCACAAGCTTCCCAACTTGTCCCACAATTTATTTGCAAAGCCTTCACCTGAGACATTCAACAATACCAAATCTGTAGGACAAAGTCAAATCGTACTCCTTGCCCTCCTCTCAAGTTTCTCATGTTCTTCCTTCAACATACCCTTTGGAATTGTTCTATGACTCACAACTACCCATTGTTCTCAATTTAACAGGAGATCTTCCATCGTAAGCTTCAAAAGCTAAAAATTCTAGCCATTGAATTTTTCGATCTCTATCTTCAAACCTCTTGCCATTCTTTCAAGGAAAAATTTAAACAACATTGAATTACAACTCCCAATGGACCTAGGTTTATCTTAGATGCAATATATTATTAACCTTACTCTAATACCAAATGTAGAGAAAATAACACTCACACTAAACCAACCATGAAAGAGAAGACATATTTAAGCAAAAAATAAATGGAAAACACTTACAGTACACAGAGATTTTACCATTGAAACCCTTAAATAGGAAAACCAGCATTCCTTGAGCATATCCTTCTCTCTCATGGTCTTATTAGTCCCTGCCCTTCAGGCTGAGGGACTATTAGTAATAGATTTTCAATGTTTTTATTAACTTGGCACATAAATCAATGAATTTTGATGTTTTTAATCAAATTTTTACAAAATCATACAATTTAGGTTGTAATTTAACCAAAGTTTTCATTTGAACCTCTTATTTGGCCTCTTCCCGAGGTTAGGGAGAAAATATCATAGTCTATCTTGGTTGAAAGGCTTACATATGCAACTTCATTTTTTGGAAATGAAGTAATGCTAGAAATGACTCTAGCATTACTCCTTAACATTAAATGTTTGCTAATGTTTACTCCTCCCATACTTAGTGCATAGAGCATGTCCTATTTACATGTCTGATGTAGCTTCCACCTACAGTACCATGCAAACATGCATACATGCAAACATGCCTACATGAGCCTGCTCATACTTTTTGTTTAATCATACCTCTTCTTTACCTGCTCAGTCACAAACACAACATTATCTCCAATTTCCCCAAGAATCTTGTCCAACCCAACCGCCCTGGGAATGACGAAGAAGCCCAATACCACAGGTTGACGTCCTCCTATTCAAAGACTTTTCACGCTGGCCTCCTCCTCTTTAGAGACTTTTCGGCCAATGCTATGAAGATTGGTTCTAGCAGTGAATTCTTCTCTGTAAGTCACTGTTGTCGGTAAGTTTGGGATATCGCGGTATGTTTAATAGTTGAAGTAAGTAATATTTTTCATAATTAAACATTCAAATTAACTTTGGTGTTTGATTCCATCATGAATATTTATTGATTTATTTTTTGTTATTTGATATCTAGGACGAATTGTTGAGATTGATCACTTACAAGCTATCTTAGCTAGACTAATTTAGTTATTGAGGATCATATCAATTTATCGACCCATATAGAAAAATATTCAACACAGTGTTGACCAATCAATCTACTCACATAAAATTACAATACATATTTTCAAAATAGTAAAATATGTAACATAATTTTATTAAAAATATGTTTGACATAATTTATGATTTATGTTTGTATATGTGAAAAGTATGCAGCACATATTTTCAAAATAGCAAAATATATAACACAATTTCATTAAAAATATGTTTTACATAATTTATGATTTATATAAAGTGTAATGCAACTTACATATCATTTAAATTTTTTTTTTTTTTTTGGTCATGTATATTATGTGACAATATTTCCCTCAATATTATGTGACAATATCTCCCTCATATTGAGTTGAAGAGCACCTCTCATCTCAATTAGGGGCAAGTTCAACCAAGAAAGGGCTATATTTTTGTGTAGCAAGGGTGCATATATAAGATTTGCCACCTTCCTTTATTTGCAAGTTCACAAGGTTTCTTTGAGCATCACAATGTTTTTCCTTAGTGGTCTTGGAGCATTGGTGCTCCTCTTTGTTATGGAAGCACCATTTCTCTTGAGGCATTGAAGCACTGAACAATAATTTGTATTTTTTAACCTTATTAAAGGAGGTGGGGAAAACTACAATATGACTCTTAAAAAGAGGGAAAAACGTAGTTTTTTTCATTTATACATTTCACATGAGAGAAGAGGAAGAGGAGGTGTCAAAAATGATGAAATACAAATAACCATGAATGCAGAGGAAAACAAAGAGTAGTGCAGCAAGGCAACCATTTTTCTCCCTTTATATTATTTATTGTCCCTATTATTTATTTTATTTATGTTATTTTCCATTTCTCACTATTGTCGCTTATTTCTTAGCTAGTTTTTTCTAATTTTTTCACTAGTTTGAGGGTTTTTCCATTATTTTAGAAGTTAATGGTGGATTTGTTTTAGGATTTTACATCAATGAATATGGCTAGCAAATCATGGGCAAGTTCAACCTAGAAAGGAGCACATTTTTTTGCGGCATGGATGCATATCCAAAGGGATTTTCACCTATTTTTCTTTGCAAGCTCATGAAGTTTCTCCAACCTATGTGGTGTTCTTCCTAGTGTTCTTGGAGCACCAATGCTCCATTTTTGTTCTAGAGCACAAGAGCTATTAGTTCTCTTCTTTGGTTTGAGACTCATCAATTCTCTACCTTGAGCATATTAGCTCTAGTGGATGAGCGACGATAGAGAGTTTTCACCAAACATTTTCATGTAACAATTGAGGGCCTTTGTAATTACAAGAGATCCACTCGTTAAGTGGCTTGAGTGCTTTGACGTTCACTATGTTTGTGTATGGGTGATTTCACTACTCTTACTATATTGTAAAACTTAACTTTTTAATAATATTATTCTTCTATTTATTGTTAGAAAAACAAGATCGTGGAGCAACAAAATAAAACAAATGAGGAAATAAAGCACAGAAGATACACAATACAATAGAGACACAGATATACGTAGTTCACCCAGTGTGGGCTACGTCCACCAAAGAAATTGCCAGGTCCTTCCTTTATTATCATCCAACAAATGAAGGGATACAACCTACATCACACCCGATGTAACTTCTTCTTCTTTCTCTCACAGTCTTCTTTCTCAAAATACAATATTCACCATGATCCATAGCCACAATAACTTTCTCTCATAAAAGAGGGTTGCCTTCTAGGGAAAAAAAACCTAACATAACTTCTATCACCAGATCTACGACCTTATAATGAACGGTCCATATTTACAATGAAATTACAATATGTATTTATAAGACAATTTTTCCTTCGAGGGCTTCGCCCCTGAACCCCATTGGGGCCCTACTTGCCCTCGGACCCAGTAGGGGGGATAACCCCCCCTGCACTCCTCTGCGTGGAGGAGTGTGCATTCTTTCGAGGTGTAAAGTCTTCATGGGGTATAAACACGGCTGTAAACAAAGACCTCTGAATCAGGGAGATAATCAGGCTCCACAACCAGCAATATCCCACTTGGAGACTAATCTAAACAACTCCATCATTGTTGTATTTGATGGACTATGATCCTTCTTGGACTTGAAAAAATTATCATCTTCATCTTCATCTTCATGCTTGAAGACCAATTGAAACTGAGCAAGAACTCAATTTCTCCCCGATTACTCCCTTTGTTAACATGTATGCAGAATTCTGACTAGTGTGTATATTTTCCAACTTCAAATGTCCATCTTCCAAGACAGATCGTATGAAATGGCACCTAAGTTGTATATGCTTAGTCTTCAAATGGATGGCTGAGTTCTTTGCAAGATGAATGACATTCTCATTGTCACAATGCAACCTGCTATTCTCCTACTTCTTTCCCAATTCCTTCATAAACCTTTGAAACCAAATCATTTCTTTACTAGCCTATGTAGCAACAACATACTCTACTTCTGTTGTTGAAAGTGCAACAAACTTTTGCAGTTTCTAAATCCAACTTACTGATGTTCCACCTACAGTAAAAACATACCCCGTGGTGCTCCTCCTGTTATCTTTATCACCTGCCATATCTGAATCAACATATCCCTGTAGAACAGTGTTTGAACCTTCAAAACATAATGCATGAGTAGCAGTACCTCTCAAATACCTAAGAATCCACTTTACTGCCTCCCAATGTTCTTTACCTGGATTGTTCATAAACCTGCTCACAACTCCCACTGCATGTGCAATATCTGGTATTGTGAAAACCATAACATACATTAAGTTGTCAATTGTTGATGAATAAGGGACCTTGGACATGTATTCTATCTCCTCCTGTGTCTTGGGACACATTTCCTTAATTAATTTGAAATGGTTGGCCAAAGGTGTACTAACTAGTTTTGCAATCTACATTCTAAACCTCTCCAACACCTTCTCTATGTACTCACCCTGAGACAATGTCAATTTGTGATTTTTCTTGTCTCTTGTTATTCTCATACCAAGGATTTTCTTTGCAGCACCCAATTCCTTCATCGCAAATGAATTAGCTAATTTCTTCTTGATCATATTTATATCTTGCATATTAGACCCTGCAACAAGCATGCCATCTACATACAACAACAAGATAATATAACTTCCATTTTCTAGCCTTTTAAAATAAACACAAGATCAGAATGACATCTACTATAACCTTCTTCTGTCATAAACATGTCAAACTTCAAATACCACTACCTTGGAGCTTGATTTAGGCCATACAAGCTCTTCTTCAACAGGCATACCAAATTCTCCTTCCCTTTGACCTCATACCCTTGTGGTTGTTGCATATAAATCTCTTCCTCCAAATCCCCATGGAGAAAAGTTGTTTTTACATCTAATTGTTCAAGATGTAAATATTCTACTACCACAAAACTTAAAATAGTCCTAATTGAAATCATTTTAACAACATGATAAAATATTTCATCAAAATCTATACCTTTCTTTTGTGCAAACCCCTTTACAACAACTCTATCATTGTACTGCTTTTTGCCTCCATCTTCTTCCTTCAACTTGTAAATGTTGGATTACTGAGAGGGGGGGTGAATCAATAATAATGTAATTATAATATTTTTCTTCAAATGTTATATCAATGTAGAATTATTATCCAATAATGAGCAATAAAAAATAAAAAATCACACATATACATAGTACACCAGTGTTTTACGTGGAAACCCAAATTGGGAGAAAACCATAGAATGTTTTTTCTTATATGTCTTGAAGAATTAGATTCATTCTAAGAACCAACTTCCTTTGTTTTCCAGCTGCAACTGGAAGGAGGCTCCAACCACCTAGTTTCTCAAGCTACAACCTAAGGGAAGCTCCAACTCCCCAATTCTCTGGCTACAACCAGAAGGAGGCTACAACCCCCAATGTTCTTCGGCTACAACCACCTGTCATTGCCCCGTCCTGCCACCTTGAAGTAGAAGTAGAATGATGGAACCACTGTCACACTATCACTGTGAGATATACCGCTGTAAACCTGTACCAATAAATCTGAACCATGCATCAACC
>JZKD02S2404940.1:236923-249550 GCA_000966675.3 Picea glauca | reverse complement strand
TTAATTGAGTTAATTAAGTTTAATTAATGTTATAAGGGTTAAACTTATAAGAATCATAATTATAGTTAATGAAAGAGTGATTAATTAATTAATGTCGATTGATTGATTAAAGAGAATTGAGCTATGTAAATTAATTTTATGGATTAATAACGTGATAATTGATGAGACTAAGTGTATTATAATTAATGTTATAAGGGCAATTAATATGAGTGGTACATATTGATACATGAATGGGTTTGATGCTTGATTATACACACAAGTTAGAGTAATTGAAGATTACAGTGTAGTACTAGCATAGCTAGCAAGGATTCATGAATGAAGTTACCAAGCTTAGAGGCTTTTGACCCGACTTTCAACCACTTACCCTAAAGAGAGTAATGTCTGTATACAGACAAGTTAAAAAAAAAAAAAAAACTTACGCCTAACCCTATGTTTACAAGTATAAGTTGAGTGATGTGAACTGCCTTAGACTCTTCCCTGACAAGCATTTGGTTTGATGCAGATTCAATTATTCAAGATGGTTAGGACTCAGGGAAATCAAGGCCAAGGGGCATTGTCGCAAGGACTACCAACGACGGTGCTGCCACCACCATCGCCTGAATTAGCTCTCATTTTGCGCTTTTTGGAGGTTATTAATGAGACTTTAAAGGGGTGTCAGCCAGTAGATGTCGAAGTGGAACCCCCACCTTATTTAGTGGGTAGCCCTGAAGCATCGGGGGATTTCAGAGGGAGGGCCTCCACCCGGGGACATCACTAGAGAACTACAAAAGATCAAACTCCCAGATTTTTTCGAGGGTCATGCCAGTGAATGTGCGGAGGCATGGTTGGAATGAATGACATGATGTTTCGCCTTAAGAGACTACACTTCCACATCAAAGGCGAAAATAGCAATATTTCAGTTGAGGGACAGTGCCTTGAACTGGTGGGGTAACCTGGAGAGGAAGTTGCACCTTACCCCAGACAACGTCTCATGGGAACTTTTTGAGGAAAGGAGGAAAGGTTCCAGAGGAAATATTTTCCGGCGTACTACGAGGAACAACAGGTGGGAGAATTTCATGCTCTAGTTCAAGGAAATAGGATCGTGGAAGAGTATGAGATCAGATTCATGGAGTTGGTAAAATATGTCTCGTACATGGACACTGATCAACGACATGCAGAACATTTTTTGTATGGGTTAAACCCCGAGATAAGGGACATGGTACGAATGTGGAAACCGTCGTCAGTAGCAGAAGCAGTTGAAAATGCACGTTATGCGGAGGAGCATATGAGCTTAAACGAAGGTATGGGATCGACCTTTCTAGAACATCCTTGATTCATGGGGAAGGCCCCTAGGACCTTCTCTAGGGGAGGGAGCTCTAGGCCGACTCCTTATGGTAATAAAGTCGCACCTAGGACAATTGCTACAGGTATTTCAATGGCATTGAGTGCAGCATCGCACTCATCACCAACGACACAAGAAGGTCCACGACCTTCTCAAAGAGAAGCAAGTGGGGGCAGGGGCTGCAGGAGAAGGAACTCATTTCAAGGATCATCACAGGGCAGTGCGCAGGTTCCATCTCGTGTTACATGTTGAGGGTGTGGAGGACCCCATTACCAACGTCACTACCCAGAGTTGCAAGCAAGATTTGTGCATAGAGAAGGAAAGGTCCCAATGGGAAGAGCAAGTAGTAGCCACCAAATTTATGTAGCAGTTAATAATCATCAGGAAGAACATCAATCCATGGTGGTGGAGTCGTCAGGTACGCTAAATCATGTCATTGTTAAAATTTTATTTGATTCTAGTGCTACAGATAGTTTCATTTCACCATCTACATTAGAAAAGTGTGGGTTGACAACCTACAAGCACGATGAATTTAAACAAGTCGAAATGGCTTTGGGGGAAAAAAAAGCAGTAGGACCTAGCGTTGATAATTATCTAGTAGACCTAGGAGTGTGTACTACTAGGTTGAAGGTATATGTCACTGCTTTGGGGACATATGACCTAATCATTGGAATGGATTTGTTAGAAGCCCATCAAGCTATGGTAGATTGTTTTGCGAAAATGTTGCTTTGTGCTGATGATGAAGGAAGGTCAGTAGAGATCCACGGTGTACGGAGGAAGGTGTCTCTACACTTTATCCCGACCATGAAGTTGAAACGTTTCATGAGGCAAGGTTGTCGAATATATGTAGTGGAAATAGTCAATGAAGGGAAAGGAGCCTCCTTGGATCAGTACCTAGTATTGTCGGAGTTTAGGGATGTCTTTCCGAAAGAATTGTCAGGGTTACCTTCTGAGAGGGAGCTCAATTTTACCATTGAGCTAAAACCTGGTGCAGAGCCAATTTCCAAGACTCTGTATAGAATGATAGCGCCATAACTTTGTGAGTTGTAGATGTAGTTGAAAGAACTACTCGACTTAGGACTAATAAGGCCTAGTGTGTCACCTTGGGGTGCACCTATAATTTTTGTGAAGAAGAAGGATGGTTCCTTACGACTATATATAGATTACATGGACTTTAACCGTGCTATAGTGAAAAATAGGTACCCAATGCCACAGATAGATGATCTCTTTGATCAGATGAAAGGAGCAGCGGTGTTCTCAAAAATTGATTTGTGATCAGGGTATCACTAGTTAAGGATTAAGGAAGGTGATATTCCTAAAACTGCATTTCGAACTCGGTTTTGGCATTACGAGTTCATTGTAGTACCTTTCAGTTTGACCAATGTGCCAACAGTATTTATGAGCCTCATGAATGGTATATTCTGGAAGTACTTAGACAACTTTGTACATGTATTTCTAGATGATATCCTCATCTATTCCAAAAACGAAAGAGAACATGAGGAACACTTGTGAGTGGTGTTATTCTGCCTTAGAGAGAATTTTTTTTATGGAAAGTTGTCAAAGTGTTCTTTCTTCCAGAAAGAAATTCACTATTTAGGTCATATCATCTCCGGTGAGTGAATCTCGATGGACCCAGAAAAGGTAAAGGCCATTATGGAATGGCCAGTGCTGAAAAATGATCACGAGGTAAGAATCTTCATTGGGCTAGCAGGTTATTACCGGAGATTTTTGGAAGGGTTCTCTAAAATAGCGAAACCCATCACCACTTTGCAGCACAAAGGGGTTAGGTATGAATGGACAGAAGAATGTGATAGCGCATTCATAGATCTTAAGAGGTTACTAACTAGTGCACCAATTCTACGAGTGTCGGATATGGAAAAATACTTCACGGTCTGCACGGATGCCTCGAAGCAAGGGTTGGGAGCCGTGCTAGTGTAGGATGGAGGAGTGATAGCGTATGCATCAAGGAAGTTGAAGCAACATGAGGATATTTACACTACTCATGATTTAGAGTTGACAGTTGTAATCCTAGCTCTGAAACTTTGGAGACACTATCTAGTGGGGCGGAATTTTGAGCTCAAAACGAACCATGAAAGTTTAAAACATCTCTTCACTCAAAGGGGTCTCAATACTAGGCAGAGGCGATGGAGTGAGTTTATGAGTGAGTACGATTTTGGAATTTCATACATCAAGGAAAAGGAGAATGTGGTTGTGGATGCCTTGAATAGGAGACCATGTGTTTTCTCTTTGATACCCTTAAAAGTTAATCTGAGGGAGCATGTGTTGACATAAATCCTTGGAGATAGTTGGTATTTAAAGGTTACTTCAACCCTCTAGAGTGGGAGACAATTAGATCCAAAGTATGAAGGATATAACTTGGAAGCAGATGGACTATTAAGATATCAAGGAAGGATGTTTATCCCCGAAGGTGGGGATATTCGAAGCATCATACTGAAGGAAGCCCATAGAGCACTCTATTGTGCGCATCCGGGTGTGAAGAAAATGTACGTAGACATGAAGAATCTTTTCTTCTAGGTAGGCATGAAGCACGATGTAGTCCATTTCGTCGCCAAGTGCCTAGAGTGTCAACAAGTGAAAGCCGACCACCACCACCTGACAAGTCTCCTACAACCGCATGATGTCCCTATGTCCAAGTGGGAAGTCATTTCTATGGATTTTGTTGTGGGATTACCACTCACATCGCATAGACACAATGCCATTCTTGTGATAGTTGATAAGTTAACCAAGAGTGCTCATTTTATTCCAGTTAGAGACACTTATGATGTCACTGATGTGGCACGCGTGTTTTTAAGTGAGGTCATCTGTTTGCACAGGATACCCAAGAAGATTATTTCAGATAGGGACTCCAGATTCACTTCTAGGTTTTGGACAAGTTTGCAGTCAGCATTGGGGACTCAGTTGAACTTAAACACATCTTATCATCCCGAAACAAATGGAAAAACTGAGAGAGTAAATCAGGTTATGGAAGATATGCTTAGGATGTATATTATGGATAATCAAACCCACTGGGAGAAGTACCTAACTTTGGTAGAGTTCGCCTACAATAACAGTTTTCATAGCTCCATCGGAATGCCACCATACAAAGCTCTGTATGGAAGGCCATGAAGAACACCGTTGATTTGGGAAAGGTTAGAAGATCGAGTGACAATTGGGCCAGAATTGATTCAAGAGATGGAGGAACAGGTGATTTAGATTAGGCAAAGACTAAAGGAAGCACAAGATAGACAAAAAAGTTATGTTGATGCACATAGGACTGACCGAAGTTATAAAGTGGGATATCAAGTTTTCATTCGTATCAAGCCTAATAAGAGTACCATTCGGTTCGGGAAGAGAACAAAGTTGTCACCTTGATTTATAGGACCGTTCAAAATTCAAGAGAGAATTGGACCCATTACCTATCGTCTCGTACTACCACCCCACTTGCATAAAACTCATAATGTTTTTTATGTATCTGTTCTACGTCATTATGTCGTTGACGAATCTCATAAATTGAATTGGAAGGAATTGTAGGTATCGGAAACGGGAACCATCATGGTAGAACCGTTACGCATATTTGACTGTAGGGTTGGACAGCTCAGGAACCGTCTGGTAGACCATGTTAAGGTCCAGTGGGACAAATATAGCCTAAGATATGCTACTTGGGAGGATGTCGAGACATTACAACGAGATCATCCCTCACTTTTTTTACCACCTTGAGAATATGTTTCTCGAAGGTTGGGTGTATGTAATGCCACGTTTTGACTTAGACAACTAGGATTACCTAAGGCCTAATCACCTCTATTTTCTATTCACTGTGAAACTATTAATGATACACTTGAACTTTTAAGACGTATGAACCTATGTGAATGACAATTCTATGAATGTTTAACGTTATTTGAATGATGATGAATAGTATGCAATCTATTATGTGAATGTCAATTCTATGAATGTTTAACGTTATTTGAATGATGATGAATATTATGCAATCTATTATGTGAATGTGAATTCTATGAATGTTTAACGTTATTTGAATGATGATGGATATTATGCAATCTATTATGTGAATGTCAATTCTATGAATGTTTAACGTTAATTGAATGATGATGGATATTATGCAATCTATTATGAGGATGCCAATTCTATGAATGTTTAACATTATTTGAATTATGGGGATATTATACGATCTATTTCTAACTTGAAAATTTTGAAATTTAAAGTTGTTGGTATGTGGATACCAAATTGAGATCATGGCTAAATGCATTTACATGGTGATAATGCATAGATATGTATGAGTTTGTGTTATAGACTAATCTGCAGGTCAATGGGCTACGAAATAACCAAAGGATAATGATAATAAAAGTGGATGTCGTGAACACCGACCGAGAAACAATATGGTATGAATCTTTGTATGTTAATTTATGTTGGTTTGAATGCATTGCTATGATATATGGACCAGTGCAGGTTTTTCAGGTGGCGAGACTGCCTAAAACTGATTATACGATGATAAAATTCGTAGCAACACAGTGCCACTATATATTCCATGGTAGGGTGTGGACCCTAGTCCTATTAGGAGGGGTTGAGGAATTTCTCACCATGTATCCTATGAAACCTGGATTCATGGGAGGATGGTGTTAGCTCACGCTCCTCTAGACGTGTGATGATGACTGTTAGTTGCTTGATGGGGAAGCTTGGTCAAGAGAGTGACACTTCTTGATCCAGATTTTATGAGCAAAATGAAATGAATACAGATTATTAACAGGTGCTTAACACAAAATAACAGAGATACAATAAAAATGGTTTTCTATTCAATAATGAAATAAGCTGAAACTGTAAAATGCAGCGGAAACAAGCTTGCTGGAATGGTGGTGGCTTATCTCTGAGAAGAGATGTGACGACAATGCACATTCCCAAGAAGAAGGTTGCAATGAGGCTCTGAAGGCATTTTTACAATAAGCAGGAATTCCAAAAACCCTAGACATCCAAAAACCTAACTCTAGGAGATGAAGCGCCAAAAGTCATGTGGGCCCCGTTTGGGTAAGTTAGTACATCAACTTCCAGGGGTCGTAACTTTTGCATACGATCTCTGTTTTAGGTGTGTGACAAACCGTTGGAAAGGTATCATCGAGGAGATTCATCTTGGGGGCTCAATCATGTCTTTGGCCATCATTGCAAAGCTTGATCCTGAAAAACCTTCATTTAGGCCTTCAAAATGGCCCCGGAAGTTAAAACTGCTAAAAATAGTAAATTGCCAAAATTGTCAGAAAACTATTTTGAGCTAGTTGTAAAAGGTGGGTGGCCACTGATATCCATATGGATCAATCCTCCCTCCTTATGAAGAAATGGTCTCCATTGCGTTGAGGTCCCCCATTAGATGAGGAAATTTCTACTGAATTTGGCCCCGGGTGAGCCACTTGCCTTGGTGTAGGAGCTGCCCTGCTTTGACAACTTGATAAAGATGGATCCTTTGTTGTCGAGTGCCCTTGATATGTCTATCCACAATATGATCATTGGATGCCTGTTGTAGGCAGTCGGGGTTGAGCTTTGTTGGTGTCATTTGTTCTGCTACTTCTGAGGTGTCCAATAATAGTGGGAAATAAGGGCGAAGGAGATCCACGTTGAACATTGGCTGCAGACCAAGGAAAGGAGGAATGTTGAGCTCAAAAGAATTATCCCCCACAGCCTTGGTGATAGTGTACATCCCATAACGAAGTGGGTGAAGCTTCCGATGGGGTCCTGTAAGGCGTTCTTTGTGCAAGTGCAACCAAACTTTGTCACCCACTTGAAACTTATGCAGCACCCAATGTTGATCATGGCACTGTTTGTACTTGTCATTGGACTTCTATAGGATATCCTGAACCTGTTAGAGGATGTGTTGGATCCGCTCAATGAACCGGGTGGATTTTTCAGCTTCAGTTGGAGTAGGAGATGAGTCGATCAAGGTGACCACAAGGGGAAGTGCAACATCTATGGGTCCCAGTGGTTGGAATCCCAACCCCAGTTGAAAGGGGTTGTAGTCGGTTGAGCTATGCAGGGCTCAGTTGTAGCTATGCTGGACATATTGAAGGCTCTCATCCCATGTGTCGCAAGGTGTGTAGAACCTGCTGAATATGCTGCAAGTGTTCGACCCAAGTCTTGCTGTAAATTAGAATGTCATCTAGATGCACCACTACAAAAGTATTGGTGAATGGTCATAGGATATCATCCATCATCCTCATGAAAGTGGCTGGAGAATTTGTCAAACCAAAGGGCACGACTAACCATTCAAAAAGGCCTTCCTTTGACTCGAAGGCGGTCTTCCATACATCTGTCTATTCTATCGGGACTTGGTGATAGCCAGACTTCAGATCAAGTCTTTAAAGGGCTTGATGTTGTACGAAAGTCGACACTGTTGGCTGAAGAGGAGATCGCTTCCTTGGCGGAGCCATCCAATGGTGTACGGTTGTGGGTGTGGAATTATTGGCAGGGCCAACCGCTTGACGACCTCTACTGAGATGAGGTTCTTATGGCTAGCGCTATCAACAATGAAGTGCAGTGGGGTGCCTTTTACCCACATCTGTGAATGGAAGAGGCACTCTCCTTCTTCTGTCTCATCTGGTTCACCAGGTTGGAACTTGTTGGTAGAAATGGTGGCACTGGGTTTCGTGTCAATGAGTCATCTTCCCCTTTCTGGTTCTAGCTCAGAGTCATAATCTGCATTTGATTCAAAGTCTTTCACTTTGGCCACCAACGATTGCTTTGAGCGACAATCAACAGTGTTATGCCAAGGGCTCTTATGGAAGTCACACCACTTTCCGGTATCTTTATTTGTCTTTTCGGTGTCCTTCTTTGCTTGCAGCTTGGACTGGTTGTCCTAATACTATCCATATTTTCTCTATCCTTTGTTCAGTGGGTTGGGGCCACCCTTTCCTGTTTTTTGTTGTGAGGGGTTCCCAGGCCCAAATTGTCGCGTCTTTTGTTTGAGCTTCTGCTCGATTTTGATGACATATTGGTAGGCCACGC
Organism: Picea glauca; assembly: GCA_000966675.3. NCBI lineage: Eukaryota > Viridiplantae > Streptophyta > Pinopsida > Pinales > Pinaceae > Picea > Picea glauca. The sequence continues at coordinate 241,230 of JZKD02S2404940.1, read as the reverse complement.
CCAAGGATGAGATGTCCAAAAATTCCATTTCGGTCTAGATGTATCTATGCAGAGCACTGTGATACTTGAGCACCAGATGTCGCTCCGAATCTTTGATACCCAAATTGGTGTGCAAGGTATGGAAGATATTTGTGAAATCTGGCACTGCTTGGTCTCTTTCTTGCCGCGGTGTGGTCCATTTGGTATACAGGTCATCATAACTTATGACATGGTAGTATTGTTCCTTAATAGCATCCTTGAAGGATCCCAGGTGGCCGTGACTGAAAATAATGAGGTTTCCTCTGTTTCCTTTTGCTCACAGAATTTTTCCCACCAATCTTTGACATGGGGAACGACTTTGAGGAGTGCAAAAGTAACTTTTCTTTATTCGAAAAATTATGGACAGAAAAATACCCTTATAGTAGATTCAACCACTTATCTACAACATCTGCGTCTATCTGACCTTCAAATATAGGAATATCAATGTTTATTTTTACCTTAAAGGGGGAAACGCCTCCATTCGAAGAAGATGTGTCGCCTGTTGGTAGTCACCGAAGGATTTGCGCGAAACTATCCATCATCTCGTTCCTTTGTTGCGTGAGGGATTCCTCAATCAACAGTTTGAAAGGATCTTCGGTCCTGTCTTCTTTATTTTCTCCTTCCATGGGAGGTCGTTTGGGCGTGCAAGAGCTTCTTTCCTCAAGAGATGCAAGCTCGAGACCCAACTCTTTGTACTCTGACCTCGTTGGGGACATGCATTAAGACGACAAGGAGCAGACCACTCTGATACCATTGATCCAGATTTTATGAGTTGAACGAAATGAATACAGATTATTAACAGGTGCTTAACAAAAAATAACAGAGATACAGTAAAAATGGTTTTCTATTCAATAATGAAATAAACTGAAACTGTAAAATGTAGCGGAAACAAGCTTGTTGGAATGGTGGCGGCTTATCTCTAAGAAGAGATGTGACGACAACACGCATTCGCAAGAAGAAGGTTACAATGAGGCTCTGAAGCCATTTTTAAAATAAGCAGGAATGCCAAAAACCCTAGACATCCTAAAACCTAACCCTAGGAGATGAAGCGCCAAAAGTCATGTGGGCCCCGTTTGGGTAAGTTAGTACATCAATTTCTCGGGGTCGTAGATTTTGCATACGATCTCTGTTTTAGGCGTGTGATAGACCGTTGGAAAGATATCGTCGAGGAGATTCATTTTGGGGGCTCAAACATGCCTTTATCTATCTTTAAAGAGCTCAACCCCGAAAAACCTTCATTTACGCCTTCAAAATGGCCCTGAAAGTTAAAATTGATAAAAATAGTAAATTGCCAAAATTGTCAGAAAACTGTTTTGAACCAATTGGAAAAGGTGGGTGGCCACTAATATCCATTTGGATCAATCCTCCCTCCTTAGGAAGCAATGGTCTCCATTGCGTTGAGGTCCCCCATCAGATGAGGAAATTTCTGCTAAATTTGGCCCCGGGTGAGCCACTTGCATTGGTGCAGGAGCTGACCTGCTTTGACAGCTCGATAAAGATGGATCCTTTCTTGTCGAGTGATATTGATCTGTTTGTCCACAATATGATCATTAGATTTTTATTGTAGGCAGTCAGGGTTGAGCTTTGTTGGTGTTAGTTGTTCTGCTACTTCTGAGGTGTCCAATAATGGTGGGAAGTAAGGGCGAATGAGATCCACATTGAACATTGGGTGTAGACAAAGGAAAGGAGGAATGTTGAACTCAAAAGAATTATCCCCCACGGCCTTGGTGATAGTGTACGACCCATAATGGAGTGGGAGAAGCTTCTGATGGGGTCCTGTAAGGCGTTCTTTCTGCAAGTGCAACCAAACTTTGTCACCCACCTGAAACTTATGCAACACCCAATGTTGATCATGGCGTTGTTTGTACTTGTCATTGGAATTCTGTAGGATATCCTGAACCTGCTAGCAGATGTTATGGATCTTCTCAATGAACCGGCTGGATTTGTTAGCTTCAGTTGGAGCAGGAGATGAGTCGGTCGAGGTGATCACAAGGGGAAGTGCAACATCTATGGGTCCCAGTGGTTGGAATCACAACCCCACTTGAAGGGGGTTGTGGCCGATTGAGCTATGCAGGGCTCAGTTGTAGCTATGCTAGAAATAGGGAAGGCTATCATCCCATGTGCAAGGGTGCTTTGAATTATAAATGTGAAGGATATGCACAATCATTCGATTTACAACCTCGTATTGGCCATCTGTCTGGGGGTGGAAGGCCATGGATTTGGTGAGCTTGGTGTCCAGCAATGACCAGAGGCTCGACCAGAATGTGCTGAGAAATTGACTATCCCGATCTGAGACAATGGTTTTTGGGATTCCAAAATGTACCTAGACTCATTCAAAGAAGAGCTTGGCAGTGGCCTCTGCTGTGATGCTCTTCTTACAGGCAACCGGAATCGCCATCTTAGAAAAGCGATCAACAACCACAAAAACACAGTCATTTCCCCGCTTGGTGGACGGTAAGCCTGACATGTAGTCCATTGAGATGGATTCCCATGGCCTGTCAGGAGTAGGAAGAGGGGTGTATAGGCCCTGTTTCTTAGTGGTCGGTTTGGCAATAGCGCAGTTAGTGCAGTACTTGATATACTTGCTGACCTCCTGTTGAAGTTTCGGCCAGTAGAAATGTTTCTGTAGCATCGCCACTGTATTTTCAACGTTGAAGTGTCCTACCACCCGACTGTAGTGGGCTTCCCAGATTAGCTATGCTCACTCACTTGATGGAACACAGATATGGCCAAGACGACACAACAACCCATCCTGAAGATGGAAATTATCGACAATTGCATTTGCACCCAACATTTAGTAGGTGGTGGCGAAGTCAGGGTCTGTCTCATAGATTTGGGGCCATTCAGATGTCTGATGGCCACAAGAGTCTAGCACTGTGGTGAGTGTGGCCACTGACGGTCTACTGAGAGAATCAATGACGCGATTGGTGCTTCCTATTTTATACTTGATGTTGAGGTGGAATTGCTGCAAGTATGTGGACAACTTTTGATGGTAGACATTCTGCAATTTTCCCTATGTTTGTATGAACTGCAGTGGCTTATGATCAGTGTGGATGACTCTCTCCTTCCCAAGAATGTAATGTCTCCATTGGTGGCATACTTATACAATGAAGTACTTTTCTTTGTCGTAAGTAGGGTACTTACGGACAGTATCTGACAATGTCTCACTATGATAGGCCACGGGGTGGTCGTGCTAAGTGAGAATGATGCCCACAACATAGTCTGAAGCATTTGTCTCGATCTCAAAAGGATGTTGTTGAGTGAGAATGGTGCCCACAACATAGTCTGAAGCATTTGTCTCGGTCTCAAAAGGATGTTGTAGGTCTGGTAGTGAAAGTACTGGGGCTGAGCATAAGCGTTGCTTCAAATCATTAAACGCTTGTTGTTGGGACCGACCCCACGCAAATTTTGCCTTACCGCCACCGTTATTTATTTGGCTGAGGGCCCATGCAATATGGGAGAAACCCAACACGAACCTGCGGTATAAATTGGGAATGCCCAAGAAGCTCTGAAGCTCAGTGAGTGTTGTTGGGGTTGGCCAGTCATGGATGACTTGGATCTTGTCTAGATCCACATATATGCCATGCCGATCAATGATGTAGCCCAGGTAATGGACCCTGCCCATGCCAAAGGAGTATTTTTCCAAGTTTGCGTATAGCTTGTGCTGTCGTAGGGTTTGCATAACCTGTTGAATATGCTGCAAGTGTTCGGCCCAAGTCTTGCTGTAAATTAGAATGTCATCCAGATACACCACTACAAAAGTATTGGTGAATGGGCGCAGGATATTGTCCATCATCCTCATGAAAGTGGCTAGAGAATTTGTCAGACCAAAGGGCATGACCAACCATTCAAAAAGGCCTTCCTTTGACTTGAAGGCGGTCTTCCATACATCTAACTGTTCTATCAGGACCTAGTGGTAGCCAGACTTCAGATCAATCTTACTGAAGTATTTGGTCCCTGTGAGTTGATCAAGGAGGTCATCGATTCAGGGAATCGAGTATCGGTTTCTGACTGTTATTTTATTCAGAGCTCGGTAATCAATACAGAGTCGCCAGGTTCCATCTTTCTTCTGTACCAGCACGATTGGGCTCCCACGAGGTGACGAGCTGGTGTGGATGTAACCCTTGTGGAGCAGTTCTTCGATTTGTCACTTGATCTCCTCATTCTCTAACAAAGAGCAATGATAGACTGGCCCACTGGGTAGCGGTGCACTGGGGGTCAAATCGATGGGGTGCCTGACCTGGCAGTGCAGAGGTACCATTGTAGGTGAGGAGAAGATATCCAAGTAT
>JZKD02S2404940.1:223883-236853 GCA_000966675.3 Picea glauca | reverse complement strand
TCAGGTATCCTGTACAATTTCCTGTTCAAAGTAATAATAACACTACGAGGCCTAGACTCATATACAACATGACATTTCCATAAATAAGGTTGGCCCAAAAGAACATCACAAAATTTGAGACGAGAAACATCACACAATACCTTGTCTTTGAAGGGATTTATGCCATACGAAAATCGACACTGTTGGTTGACGCGGAGATCGCTTCCTTGGCGGAGACATCCAATGGTGTATGGTTGTGGGTGTGTCGTTGTTGGCAGGGCCAGCTGCTTGATGACCTCTACTGAGGTGAGGTTCTTCTATCTACTTCCATTAATGATGAAGTGCAGTGGGGTGCCTTTTACCCACATCTGTGAATGGAAGAGGCACTCTCCTTCCGGCTCGTCTAGTTCACCAGGTTGGAGCTTGGTGGTAGCAACGGTGGCACTGGGTTCCGCGTCAATGATCCGTCTTCCCCTTTCTGGTTCTGGCTCAGAGTCATAATCTGCATCTGATTCAGAGGCTTTCACTTCGGCCACTAGTGATTTCTTTGAGCGACAGTCAGTAGTGTTATGCCAAGAGCTCTTATGGAAGTCGCACCACTTCCCAGTATCTTTCTTTGTCTTTCCGATGTCCTTCTTTACTTGGGGCTTGGACTGGTTATCCTGATACTATCCATATTTTCTTTGTCCTTTGCTCAGTGGGTTGGGGGCACCCTTTATTGGCTTTTGTTGTGAGGGGTTCCCAAGCCCAAATTGCCGCGTCTTTTGTTTGAGCTTCTGCTCGATTTTGACAGCATATTGGTAGGCCACGCCCAAGGATGGGATGTCTAGAAATTCCATTTCGGTCTGGATGTATCTATGTAGAGCACCATGATACTTGAGCACTATGTGTCGCTCTAAATCTTTGATACCCAACTTGGTGCGCAAGGTATGGAAGATATTTGTGAAATCTGGCACTACTTGGTCTCTTTCTTGCCACAATGTGGTCCATTTGGTATACAGGTCATCATAACTTTCGACAGGGTAGTATTGTTCCTTAATAGCATCCCTGAAGGATTCCCAGGTGGTCGTAACTGAAAATAATGAGGTTTCCTCTATTTCCTTTTGCTCACAGAAATTTTTCCACTAATCTTTGACATGGGGAATGGCTTTGAGGAGTAGAAAAGTAATCTTTTCATTATTTGAAAATTTATGGACAGAAAAATACCCTTCTAGTAGATTCAACCACTTGTCTACAACATTTGCGTCTATCTGACTTTCAAATATAGGAATATCGAAGTTTATTTGTACCTTGAAGGGGGCGGTGCCTTCGCTCGAAGAAGATGTGTCGCCTGTTGGTAGCCCCCGAAGGATTTACACGAAACTATCCATCATCTCGTTCTTTTGTTGCGTGAGGGATTCCTTAATCAACAATTTGAAAGGATCTCCTGTCCCGTCATCTTTCTTTTCTCCTGCCATGGGAGGTTTCTTGGGCGTGCAAGAGTTTCTTTCCTCAAGAGAAACAAGCTCGAGACCCAACTCTTTGTACTCCGACCTCGTTGGGGACATGCATTAAGACGACAAGGAGAAAACCACTCTTATACCATTGATCCAGATTTTATGAGCAGAATGAAATGAATACAGATTATTAACAGGTGCTTAACACAAAATAACAGAGATACAGTTTTTGCACCTCTTTTTCCACCTATATGAGAAAAACATAGGTGCTTGCAAGCTTAGTTGGGTTAGCAAAGCAGGAGAACTGTAAAGGAAAGGGTTAGAGAAAGAAATATAAAAGAACAACTAAGAATTAAACTAAGAAATAAAAGAACAACTAAACTATTGAGCATAAGGACATAAGAACAAAAAACCAATAAGACTCATGTCACCAATGGCAAGGTTTATATTAGTGAAAGAAAACACCAAGAAGAAAGAGGACTATGAGTCCCTTCTTCCTCCAAGGGAGGGCTCTTGGACCCCCACAAATAATCTCTTCTTAAAAATTTGAATGAAAATGGTGAAAGAATCCCAAGCTAATCCACTCAAGAGTTGAGATGGATCGCCCAATGTAATGGTGCTAGTATACTCTTGATGAGAATAGAGAATTCCTCAAGAGAATAGTAGCAGCATAACTTTGCTATTGAATTCCTTGAAAATGAAGTGCACCCATGGCCTTGTTTTATAACACCTCTTTGAGGTATTGTGCAACCAACTTGTAGTGTGAAAAGAGGTTAATTAGGGAATTTTTAGGTCTTTAACCAGCCACCCAGTCGGATCCAGTCGAGATTTGAATGTCAAATCAACTTGGAAGTTGAACCATAAGTGGGTGGGAGGCCGACCAATATCACAAATGCGTCGTTCTAATATGTGCACGACTTTTAGTGACCACAGTCGTGCATCGAGCGTATGTGCGCTTTTCTTGCGTTTTTGTTTTGTGCATGTGTGCACGTGCCCTGTGTAGTCATAACGCACTTTATTTTCTCACTGGTTGTATAGTTTTGGACCTTTTGGAAATGCTTCTGTGGTAATTTTTGTCCATGGGTGACCTCATAACTATCTGACGATGCTGGATTCTTGTAACCATTTGCGGACGAAATTTCAGTGATAACAGATGCCCCCTGATGGATGAGGTTAGGAGCATACGTATAGCCAAAATTCATCAATGTTTGTTCTACTGAGAGTGTCATTGTAAGAGAGAGCGTCAGCGATAGTGGGAGTGTCAAGAGTTACCCGTTGGAGGGAGAAGGGAATCTATAGAACCCAACCTTCCATAAGGTGTGTAAACATAAATTGTGTACAAACGAGGCAGACATGCCCTATGCTTGTGTCATGTAACTCAAAAAAGGAATGGTGTGTTGATGTATACAACTACAATTCCCTCAGGGGTGGTCGTGATAAAGGAAAAAGACAATTCTACAGAGGAACATGCTCTGAAGAGTAGGCAGTAACATCTGTAAGAAGTATCATGGATTCTGTAGGCATTGATATCCCAACCAAGTTTAGAGGTCTTCGACAAATATAAGAAATAACTGCAATAGTAAAAAAGTAAGACCCATCGTAACATGAGAAAGTGTTGAAGTCGAATGTTACGAGGGTCAAAGACAACAAGGAGCAATGGTGGTTCTCCCTGTGCCATCTGAGACCTCTCATTGGAAAGGTAATGAAAGTCAAGATACTGTCTCCCTTCTAGAAACTGTGTTGATGTCGACAAAAAGGGGAAGCGACTCCAAGAAGCAAAGGGCTTCGTGAAATCTACTAGGTGAGGTTAGGAACTGGAGGAGGTACATGGACAAAGTCAAGGTGTATGAAGACTCAAGACTGCCTTGGTTGGGGTTATATGCGAAGTATAAGTGGCCGCAACCATTCAACTAGGTCGAGTGTCAGGGGGACAACAAGACGTGGGATAAGTTGTGCCAGAGGCAAGACAAAGTGAACAAACTCAGAGGGTAGAGGTAAGTGGCCTGTGGGATACTCGAAGTATATGGACGATGTCAAGAAGGGTAGATGATAAAGAGTGCCCCAACCAAGGGCGACATGAGTTGCATTTGCCAAAAAGGGAAGAAGGTCATCAAAGGTGACGACAAAAAGATATGTAAATGCTGGAAACAAAGGCTTTTTACAATTGACCAAATAAATAAAGAATAATTTGGGATGAGTGTAAATATACAGAAAGGGGTGCCCCAATGCAATATGGTTGGGCCGGTGAGGGTGCAATTTGCTTGGAGAATTGGTGGAGGGTGGGGGCCCCATGGGTGGGTTTCTGTATGAGGTAGGTGAAATGGGGGAAAATTTGCGGATGGGCAAACTGATGGTGGATGAAATTGAGGGTTCATGATACTGCAGAGGTGCAGTCAAAATAGAACTTTTAAGAGATAATTTGGGATTCCGTTGGGAAAGCTAGCAAAATGAGGAGAAGGAGTATGTGGCTGATTCACGACATGATGTAAGACTATCGGGACTCCCATCCCTAAAGGGTTGAGAAATAACATGAGTGTCAAAGTACCAAAGGGTGTTATGAATGGGACAACTCATGTGGGGGAGAGTGCTACTGGGTGACAGTACCAAAAATGCCATGGAGGTGTCAGTACTGCAGAGCTAGTGATGGGGATCCTAGAGGCAAATTTCAGAGGGTGTGACTGGAGATGTAATTGAGATTCAGAGGGAATGATTACATGCCAGTGTTGATTATATACCTGAAGGGGTTGCGTTGATGTATGATGACCAAGTACCTGCATACATGAAAACCAAATACCTGACATGAACAATATCTGAAGAGAATCGAACATATAAGAATTTATTTGATAATTTTGAACATGAGCATGCATACCTGGGCTGGGGTATGAAGAAATGGCACCCCGAGGGCTAAGGATAAAAAATGGCCCAGGGACTGTCTTGATGTAGATGACGGGATGCGGATCCCATGGCTGAAGACGGATTGAAAAACGGACACCTAGAGCGCCTAGAATGGTGTTTGGAAGTTTGGCGGAAAGACCTATATATAGTTGTAGGGCCCACATTGCCACCTCATTTGTACTTGCTTCCAGAGTGACTGAACGAGAGGAATTTAGAGGAGATTTGGAGATTCCAGGGGGACGAGGCAACCGATGGTGTGACGAGTAGCAGTGGCAGGTGCTGCGATGACTGGACAGTTACCTCCCAGTCCGGAGGGACCAGTAGTGGGTGGGGCACCACCGCCTGAGGGAGGGGTAGGAGGTGGTGCTCTAGAGGCACCTTGAGTGTCGTTCTATGTATTTTGTATTTTGTATATAGGCTGGTGAGCCCATTTTGTTATAGTGAAACCAATTTTGTACCAAGGTGCTTCACTGGCCTGCGGATTTTGTATGTGATGTATGTATGTAAACATTTTGATGGAACTATTGACCGATTTATATATATGAGTATATATTTTGGGGTCTATGTGATGTTTACATGTGTTTTGTAATGTGTTGATGATGTCTAATCTATATATGCTGTGACAGGTTCTTGATGGTTTATGTGTGTGTAGAGGTATCTTGATGTGATATATGCCAATCTAACACAATGTTAGCTAAGTTATCTATAATTTGATTCAATTGTCTTGGAATATGTGTAAATGTAATGAAATCAAAATGTCAAGATAAAAGTCTAACTTGCAAGTATTTGCGAAAGAGGCACGGATCGCAGACACGGTACACATTGTTGAGCTGGAGGACGACTAGTTGAGAGTCAAGAAAGATGCTAAGGTGAAAAATATGATGATGACGGGCATCGGCGAGGAGGCCAATGATGACAATCTACTAGCTTGGTTGTTGGTTGTTGAACCCAAACATATGCCGTCGGCATAACCGATGTGGTAGGACGGTGGAGGAAGCATCTGTTAATAATACAAATGGTAATTTAGATGTGAGGGATGGAAAAAATATTAAAAACTCTAAAAAAGAAATGACCTAATGTAGAATGGCTACGCTTAGGCGTAAAATTTCTTTAAGTATAACCCGTTGACGAGTTCTTTGAGAGAGAGGCCTTCGGGGGAAGCCATGATGTAGGAGCCTTTGGTGAGGCAATGTTGGATAATGTAGGGGCCATGCCATAGTGACTCAAATTTTCCGTGACTGAGGGTATCAGGAGCGATATCGTAAGCAAGGACGAGGTCACCTTCTTGAAATGAGCGAAGGTTGACGTGGCGATCAAAGGTGGCCTTTGATCAATTTTTGGCTGCCTCATTGTTCTGTAATGAAGATCGACGATCTTCATCCAGGGATTCTAAGTTCAACAAATGCTGCTCCATTGGAGCAGTGTCGGGTAATATCTCAATTGCGGTGCGTAAGGTGGGAATTTTGCACTTGATGGGAAGAGTGGCCTCAACCCCATGGACTAGATGAAATGGTGTGAAACCAGTGGTCGTTTTCACGGCCGTACGGTAAGCCCAGAGTGTGGAAAATAACATATGATGCCAATTGGTCTTATGTTTGTTAATTTTCCACTGCAACATGGTCTTAAGGACCTTGTTAACTGCTTTGACCTATCTATTAGATTGAGGGTAATATGGTGAGGCAAACTTGTGGGAAAAACTTAACCGATATGAGAGTTCGATGAAAATATCATTCTCGAAATGTTTCCCGTAATAAAAAACTAGTTGGAGTGGTACTCCAAAGCAGGATATGACGTGATTAAAGAAAAAACACGCTGCAGTGTTAGTGGTGTTGTTGAAGGTGGGCATGGCTTCAGCCCATTTTGTGAAGTAATCGACTGCGACAACAACGTATTTGTGTCCATTGTTGGATGGGGGATTACAAGTCATGAAGTTGATGCCCCATTTACAAAAGGGGTCTGTAGTAATGATGGGGTGGAGAAGAGCAGGTGGTGCTCGTGCTTTGTTGGCGTAAAGATGACATTTCTTGCATCGCTTCACGGCATGAATGTAATCGTGAAACAATGTAGGCCAAAAATAACCTGCTCGGATGATTTTCTGAGCAGTGGACATTCCTGAAAGATGGCCCCTACATGCGCCGCTATGGTAGTCATTCAAGACTCTATCGACCTCGTCAATAGTCAAGCATCGACGAAGTATGGTGTCAACCCCTCGCTGATATAAGATATCACCAATGAGGATATAGTGGGGGGCCTGGTGGCGAATACGATGACGATCATCCCGTGAGAGGTGGTTACCGAACTTTTGGGTTCGGAGGTAGACGAGGAGGTCGTCGTACCAAGGATCATCCAAAGTGATATAAAAGAGATGTTCATCGGGGAAGTCGGTATTGAAGGGGTTACTGGTAGTATCAGAGGGGAAGGACATGACAATTTCGGCAAGGACAAGAGCTTTATTTCTCTTGGGTGTTGAAAATTCAAGATCGTACTCCTAAAGGATAACGATCCATCGAGCAAATTTTCCATTAATTTTCTGATGACTGAGCAAGTATTGCACAGGGTTGGAATTTTCTACGACTTTAGTTGTGCGAAGCAGAATGTAATGACGCAGTTTCTTGACTACAAGGACTACTGGAAGGGCTAGTTTCTATTCATGTTTATATTTCAAGGGTGGGCCTAAGAGGTTTTTACTAATGTAGTAAATTACATGCTCACAATCATCATCGTTGATTTGAACAAGAACTCTTGCTACTGAGACAGCTGAGGCTGATATGTAGAGGATATAGTCACGATTGTAGTCAGGTGCACTAATTAAAGGGGCGTTGGAGAGCGCCATTTTAAGATTGTCAAATGATTTTTGGGCATGTTCATCCCAGTGGAATGGGATGTCATGGCAGAGTAAGCGAAGGAAACCGTGTGCTTGAGTGGCGTAGTCTGGGACAAATCGCTATAGAAAGTTAGCTTTTCCCTATAGGCTTTGGAGTTGGCGTAAATTCTGGGTGGGGGGGTGGAATTTCTGTGATGGCTTGGACTTTAAGGGGGTCCATGGTAATACTACTTTGGGAAACGATGAATATGAGGATGCGCTCTGTAGTGACACAAAACACACACTTGAGGGGGTTCAAGCGGATGTTGTACTGACGACACCGTTGGAAGATGATCCGTAAATCATTAAGATGTTGGGTGCATTTTTTGGATCAAGCTGTGAGATTGTCCAAGTATGTGAGGATAATCTGAGCCAAATTGTGAAAAAAGTATGTCATTGCCCGTTGGAAAGTTTCTCCAGCATTCTTTAGGCCAAAAGGAATGACATGATATGCAAAAGTACCCCAAGGGGTGGTGAATGCGGTTTTGTATTGATCAACTGGGTGGATTTGGATTTGATTATAACTAGAGAAACCGTCGATGAAGGATAGAGCCTCGTGGTCTGCGCAATTGTCGACAATTTGATCGATGAAAGGCATTGGAAAGTTGTCTTTGGGACATACATGATTAAGATCGTGAAATTCCGTGCAGACACGGATAATGCCCTGTTTTTTGTTAACGGGTACAGGGTTGGAAACCCATGAGGTATAAGCAATGGGGTAGATGAACCCAACTGTGCGTAATTTGTCAATATCAGCTTTAATGGCCGCTGCTTTGGATGGGTGTAGTGGTTGTTGTTTTTGATGAACTGGTGTAATGTCAGGCCAGGTGTCGATGCGATGTTCGATAATAGAGGGATCAAGGCCAGACATCTCTGTGTATGACCAGGAAAAAATATCTCGATATTCTTGGAAGAGGGCTGTATAGGCGGTGATTTCTTGAGGAGTGCAAGCGACGCCAATGGTGATTTCCTCGACAACTCCATTTTTTATGGAAATATTGATTTTGATGGTTGGGGAAATGTTGGCCATGATCCCTTCTTCAAAAGCGTCAGGGGCAGGAATGGGGTTGTTGAACCAGTCGATATGCCCTGATGGGATAAAATCCTTGGTTTCAACTATGTATATGGGGTGTTGGTTAGGAAGCGTGAAGGATTCCTATGGAAAAAAGAGCGCTCGTTGGTTTAGCGCATCCCATGGGTAGTTTGGGGTGTTTAATTCTTCGAGTATGTCCTCATCACAGTGGAATTGGCGGAAATACAAAAGATCATAAAGAGTGATATTGGTGACTGTTGTCATGTGGTTATTTTCAGGTGATGAAGAAGTAGGGGAAACGACGTAATGAGATTACGATGGTTTGCTCGACATAAACCAAATATCGAAGTACTAAGGAGTACCAGTGGTAGTTGGATGTAAAGTTTCCGTAGGGAAATGTACAGGAGAATTGGGGGGATTTCGGGGTAAATCCTCGGATAATTCATCCAAGAACTATGGAGGAATAGGGAGTGCCTCGGGTTCAGGAGAAATGATATGAAGAATCTCTAGGTCTGAGGTGAGGTCAACCATCGATTCTGTAGGGGGCGCAGAGGTTTGAATCAAGGTCATTTGGTGTTGCCTGTATTCAATGATCATAGGACATTGATATGTAAAATGATCTAAGGATTCACATAGAGAGCAAGGGCATCTCATACATTCATGGACTGAAGTTGTGACATAATGGATGTCAGTAATGTTTGGTAGGGATGATGTATATGGATTGGGTTTGTTTGGGAAGCTTTGGTGTACTACAGCTAGTGTCTGCCGGAAGTGAGGTAGGGCTGGGCAATGGTTTGTTTGATTGAGTGGAATCAGGTTCCGTAACTTGGGTAGAGATGGGCATTTGTTGGTTTGGTGTCCATCTTTCTCACATAGCGCAAAAGGAGGTTGGACGCATGGGGGAAGTGGAGCTCTGGGGTCCTTCTTCTTTCGCCTGCCCCTAGCTGTGGCAGGGAGGTTAGTGAGTGGGGGTGTAGAGGGTATGGTGGGAGTGAGTATGGGAATTGTCATTGGGACTCCTTTCGTTTGGGGGGGAAGGGATGGTTGAGGGACCATCTCTGGTGGATGTAAATACCAAACTAGAATTGCTAACACCATATTAAGGAGGGTAAGCATTGTGACTACTTGGAAAGCTTGTACGCTTGGTGGAGGGTAAAAGAAGGGGATTTGAGTAATGGCTTGGGGAACTATCTCCCAAACTGGGATATGGCCTTGGGGAGAGGTGAAATCCTGAGCTGGTGGAGTCGACGAGTTTGCAGGAGGCTCATGAGGGGGGAGCTTTGCGACTAGTGGGACTTCAGATATTATAAAAGCCTCCCTGGGAGGAAGGGTATCCTCTATGTTAGTTCCATTGGACAAGACGACACATACTTGATTGGAAGGATGAAGGAGCGGTGGTGCACCATGGTAAGTTCCTAACAATGATGGGTTTTTGAAAATACCGTGGCCCATTTCGATGAGTGGGTATGCATCATGACTCGTGTGGATGAGAGGGAGAATGTTATCGATGTTGGCAGAAGGGTTAGGATCGTAATGTGACACTTGGTCAGTGGTAATGATCTTCCCGTTATGGGGGAACATCATGGTTCGAAAGATAGAAGAGGCAACTGCCTTCATAGCGTACATGTAACTACAACCGAACAAGATATTATAATCATGTGGGGCATTGATAACTTCAATGTCTATGAGAATGATCTTGCCCCCGAGTTCTATAGGGACATTCTAGAAGAGCCCTTCGGGAGAAGATGGTTGTTCGTCATAAGATCTTAAGGTAATGACAGATGGTATGAGTTCGAGGGAACCAAGTTTCTTCTATACAGATTTGGACATAATGCATGTGGATTCACCTTCATCGATAATGCACCGATGAACTGTAATGTTCTAAATTTTTACAGGGATTTGAAAAGCGATTAGAGCGGGAAGGCAAGGTTCTCCACTATCGAGATCAAATGTGATGAGTTAAGTATCCGTGGGGTCGACTGCCCCCAAGGAGGAAAGTAAGGATTTCCACTGAGTGGGACAAGTTTGGAGGACTTCTAAGACTGACATGGTAGCCGGGGATTGTGCTAAGTCATCGACCAAACTGTAATTATGAGCCGCCCTAGATTGGGAGTTGTGGACATTCCTGCGTAATGGGATGCGAGGGATGCAAAGAGGTGTTTCAGCATTAGAGTGAGGAATTACCAATGAGAGTCCCATTGGTGCTGGGTTTGTTTCTGGGGGAATGGGAGGAGACTCAGTGGGTGCACGGTATTGATGACTACATGTTTGCAGAAGGATTTCTTCCTCACTAGTGAGGAGGATAGTACGATCTGTGAGATTGTTTGGATTGAGGTATTGTCCCAACTGTGGCGGGGTAGGCTGCGTGTCCTGTTGGTTGTTTATCACACCTTGGTGTGAAATAGGATTCTGCAACATGGCTGGGGGTGGTTGTTGCACATATTGTTGTGGGGTATACTGAGGGGAAGGCGGTGCTGGAGGATGTGGTAGACTGCTTGAGTCTTTCAGCCATTTAAAATCAATGATTTGGGGGCAATGATGAGTATAATGACCAAACTTAGCGCAAAGGGCACAAGGGAAGGTGGTTCTAATAGTATTGTTATTTCTCCCTTGACGCCTATTGTTATTTCCCCCTGGGGGTTCTGATTCCCTTGATTCTGGTTGCCCCCAGTAGGTTGGTTCTGTTGGGGGTTATTTCTGCCTTGAACTAGGTTGTTATTGTTCCTGTTTTTCCCTTTCTTTTTCGCATTATTTGACTAATGGGTTGGATTTTCCGTATTCAACTGTTTGAAATTTTGATATTGCTGAAGGGGAGAGGGTTGAAAAACATTCACCTCGGCGTGAGGGTGTGGGGGTGCCATGGGTTGTGGAAGATCAGGAAATGGAAAGTATGGATTCTATGGGAGTTGTGATCCATATGATACATAGGAAGGCATGGTGATTTCAGTAGTACCTAGAGTATAAGCTAAGGTAGAGGGGGTACCAGAACTTGTTTGGATAGGTGGGTGTATTGGGGGTGCCGGCGGTGGCCCACTGATGGGTGGAGCAATAGCAAGAGGGTATGGTTGTTGATAAGGGGGTGGGGGGTAATAAGAGGTTCCCCCATATGCCGGTGGATATTGAGGTGTGCCATACATTGGTGGTGGTTGGGGTTGTGAACTGTGGTGCATGGTATTACCAATCAATCCATCTGCTGAGTGAGACATCTCGGGTTTGTCTTGACCTAATGACATGGGTTTTGGGAGATTAGGAAGTAATGTGTATAAGTACCCTAATTGTGAATAGATGAGGTCATATTGTTGAGCCTTACTGGTGGCTTATTCTTCTGATTGAGGGAAGGTGGAAGCTACATATTTACCGAGGAGAGAGACAAGTGATCTAAGAAACCAGTCAAGACATTGTTGTTTGGTGGTTTCAGTATTGCACAAACTACGTCGTCTACGCCACTCGTGAATGTGATCAATGATATGTGTGGCTAAGGTTTGTTTGAAATTAGAGAATAGTTCAAGACCATTGTAGTGGAGGATTGGTAATTGGAAGAAGGTAAAAAATGCTTTGGCCAAGGACTCGAAAGTTGCATGGGACCCCGATTTTTTGTCTACATACCATTTGGCTGATGGGCCAGTGAGTGTGCGTTGAAATAATCGTAGTCTGATGGAATCATCCATAATGTTATTGGAAGAGCACCATAGGTGGAAAGTCATGACATGGTTGGCAGGGTCATCTCCTGCCTTTCCTTCAAACTTGGGGATGTCTGAAGGTAGTTTGGTAGGCATTGCAGGCCATATGGGGTCATGCAATATAGGATCATTTGTGAGTTTTCTTAGATCTGGTATGTTAAGAGAGGCCAAATATGGAATCTGTAGTGGGGACGGAGGATTAATTCCAACCATGGTATGAGTGTTTTGTGAACCTGATCCTTGAGGGGGGCTAGGTGGATTGGTACTTCCTCCTTGAGAGGAAGTTGGCCCCCTGCTTCAGTGTAAAGGAGAGAGAGTGGATGGAGGGACTTGGGAAGTGGACCCAAGTAATGTGGAACCAAGCAATGCTGATCCTAAGACAGTGGCACTCACTGGAGTGTGAGAAGGTGGGGCCGATGAGTTGGCAAGACTAGGAACTCCCCCTAAAATAGGAGGGAGGTTTAGCAAGCGTATGGAACGACGAGGATTCTGTGGGTCCTCTATGATGTCCGACTAGTTGAGTGGATGTGTGCGAAGTGTGATGAGAGAAAATAAACAAGAGCCTTTGTTGCAAATTTTGAACTTAACATGATATATATCTAAATCAAAATGTAATCAGAAGTGCATCATACATAAAGTGTTTTGAAAAAGAAGCATATATGTGGATAAGTGGGTTTTGTCCATGTGGGGAAGCAAAGAAAACAAATGATCATGTCTTAAAAGATGTAACATCCTTCCTCTCAAATAGCACTGGACCTTCCAATAGTACTCAATAGTGGGGTCTAAAGTCACCAAAGATAAACTAGTGAAGGATGAAATAATCAGTTATAATGAGGGGTAAAGGGGGCATATCCTGAAAGAGCTGGTGATATTTCCCAATAGCCACACAAAATCCAATCAAGGTGCAATTGCAACCCACAATTGCCACCTGGGCAGATGTCCTAAAATTTGGTCATTAGTGTAAGTTTCAAACCTGTGAAGTAAAGCAATGCATATAGATTCTTAAGCAATACATAAATTAATCAATGGCTCATACACATAGTACACAGAGATTTTTACCGGAAACCCTCAACCGGGAAAACCT
>JZKD02S2404940.1:192332-209657 GCA_000966675.3 Picea glauca | reverse complement strand
GCTCAACTCCAATGGAAAAACAAACTGCACCATTGAGATCAGAACACATAAAAACCCCAAAAATGACTAATAGAACTCTGAAAACGGATCATGGCTTATCCGGGCATGACCTCCTCTACATGTGGCCATAAGCTTCCCTGAGCTTCTCTTTGGAAAAAACACCTGTAAAAATCCTCAAAAGCCTCTGAAACCCGTCCCAATGTGTTCATAGAATAGCAATTAGCCAAACATGATATTTAAATCACAGAAAACAGACATAGGCTCACCAAACCATGTCTTCCATCAAAGAGGGCTTCAAGCTCCCTAGAGCTTCCTGAAACTTCAATGGTGAAAAACTTGCTGAAGAAGTCTTCAAATGGCTGTGAAAATGGCACCAATGGATCCAACACATCCAAAAACCCCTGGCTGGGCTTTTACGGCACCTCAATCGGCCAAACGATGAAGAAGTTAGACCTCCTCCATTTTCCTCCTTCAAGCTTTGCTGGAACTGGTTCTACAAATCACACCCTTGTGCTCCAAACCTGGCACACACGCTCATTTAAGCGGAAAAACCAAGACCCGTACGCAACCGCGCACCGGTCCAAACCGTAGAACGGTTAGGGTGCCTCCAGCCCTTAACCGCCTCAGCTCTTGGTCATATTGCCCATGCGACCTTGGGCTGGGCGCAAAAGTGGTTGAACTGTTCAAACCGTGAAACCGAAATATAACTCCCGTGCGTTTTTAAAACCATTGGTATATGCAAAAATTCACGGGTTAACCATTGTTTAAAACCCCGCGCACATTGTTATATAACACATATATATAACACAATGTTTCCCGTGCGGATTAATTACAATGTATAAACCACATTTCAATACAAAAACTTTGGTTACCACGCACGCATATTACATGGCATATGTGTTAATAAACTTTGGGTTTATTATTACAAGTCTACGCGCATATAATATTACGGCCCATATACCATATGGTCACACATATATCCATGCGACCGCGGGTCGGGGCTAAGCCCCGACCCGTTCCCCCCGCCATTTAATGTGTAATACAAATTCAAATACATTTTAATACGTTTATATATCAAGGAACAAACTATGGCGTAATGGTCAGGCGAGTTTTTGAAACCGTAGGCTTATGGTGAGGTCCCGGGGTCGAACCCCGCGGACCCACAACACTTTTACACAAATAATAAACCAACCCATTAAACCAGTGAAACAGTGACACGTGGCGCCAAATGGTTGGGCCACGTGTCCACACCTGATTGGACAAACAAAACCAATACAAATGCGCCACGTCCTCTGCCACGTCAGCAATATGGTACGGCCCTCCACGTGGCCATACGGATGGTACGGACTGCCCAGTCAGCACTTTTTTTACCTGTTTGACTTTCCGAACAGATTGCTATATCTTTCACTCCCGACGTTCGTTTGAGACGAAATGAATTGCGTTGGGTTCATGACGACGAGGGCTACGCTCACGTCCGATTTGAGGCAATTCCGAGAACGTTGATTTTTGGGCTAAAATTTGACCCCTGGTCCAGATTTTTGGGCTGAGCACAAGCGCTGCTTAAAATCATTGAATGCTTGTTGTTAGGACTAGACCCATGCAAATTTTTCCTTACCAACACCCCTATTTATTTGGCTGAGGGCCCATGCAATATGGGAGAAACCCAACACGAACCTGTGGTAGAAATTGGTAAGGCCCAAGAAGCTCCAAAGCTCAGTGAGTGTTGTTGGGGCTAGCCAGTCAAGGATGACTTGGATATTCGCTGGATCCACATGCACACCATGCTGATCAATGATGTATCCCAGGTAATGGACCTTGTCCATGCTGAAGGAGCATTTTTCCAAGTTGGTGTATAGCTTGTGCTATAGCAGGGTGTGCAGAACCTACTAAATATGTTGAAAATGTTCGACCCAAGTCTTGCTGTAAATTAGAATGTCATCCAGATACACCACTGCAAAAGTATTGATGAATGGTCGCAGAATATCGTCCATCATCCTCATGAAAGTGGCTGGAGAATTTGTCAGACCCAAGGGCATGACCAACCATTAAAAAAGTCCTTCCCTTGACTTGAAGGCGGTCTTCCATACATCTGTCTATTCTATCGGGACTTGGTGGTAGCCAGACTTAAGATCAATCTTACTGAGTTTTTTCCCCCCGTAAGTTGATCAAGGAGGTCATCGATTCAGGGAATTGGGTACCGGTTTCTGACTGTGATTTTATTCATAGATCGGTAATCAATACAGAGTCGCTAGGTTCCATCTTTCTTCTATACCAGCATGATTGGGCTCCTACAAGGTGAAGAGCTGGGGTGGATGTGCCCCTTATGGAGCAGTTATTTGATCTGTCGCTTGATCTCCTCATTCTCTAACAAAGAGCGACGATAGATTGGCCCATTGGGTAGCGGTGCTCCGGGGGTTAGATCGACGGGGTGCTTGACCTGGTAGTGCAGAGGTACCCCTGTAGGTGAGGAGAAGATATCCGAGTATTCTTCCATGACCTTATCTACTTGCTTCTGTTGTGTGGAGAGGTCGGCTGCAGAGACCCTGGATGTGGCTGTGGTCTTTCAATTTTTCTAAGAGTGAATCACGAAGAAGACAAAATTCCCCGCCTGAGAGATGACCTTCCTACATTGCTTAGCAGAGATCAAGGAAATAACACTGGGTGGGACTGCCTCGGGTATCCTATACAATTTTCTGTTCAAAGTAATAATAACACTATGAGGCCTAGACTCATATACAACATGACATTTCCATAAATAAGGTTGGCCCAAAAGAACATCACAAAATTTGAGAGGATCAACATCACACAATACCTTGTCTTTGAAGGGCTTGATGCCATACGACAGTCGACACTATTGGCAGACGCAAAGATCGCTTCCTTAGCAGAGCCATCCAATGGTGTACGGTTGTGGGTGCAGCTTTATTGCCAGGGCCAGCCGCTTGACGACCTCTACTGAGATGAGGTTCTTTAGGCTACTGCTATCAATGATGAAGTGCAGCGGGGTGCCTTTTACCCACATCTGTGAATGGAAGAGGCACTCTTCTTCTTCTTGCTCGTTTGGTTCACCAGGCTGGAGCTTGGTGGTTGCAACAGTGGCACTGGGTTACGCATAAATGATTTGTCTTCCCCTTTCTAGTTCTGGCTCAGATTCATAATCTACATATGATTCAAAGGCTTTCACTTCATCCACCAGCGACCGTTTTGAGCGACCGTCAACAGTGTTATGCCAAGGGCTCTTATGGAAGTCGCACCACTTCTTGGTATCTTTCTTTGTTTTTCCGATGTCTTTCTTTTCTTGCGGCTTGGACTGGTTGTCCTGATACTGTCCATCTTTTCTCTGTCCTTTGTTTGGTGGGTTGGGGCCACTATTTTCTAGCTTTTGTTGTGAGGGGTTCCCAAGACCAAATTGCCACGTCCTTTGTTTGATGTTCTGCTCGATTTTGACGGCATATCGATAGGTCGCGCCCAAGGATGAGATGTCCAGAAATTCCATTTCGGTCTGGATGTATCTATGCAAAGCACTGCGATACTTGAGCATCATATGTTTCTCTAAATCTTTGATACCCAACTTGGTGTGCAAGGTATGGAAGATATCTGTGAAATCTAGCACTGCTTGGTCTCTTTCTTGCCGTAGTGTGGTCCATTTGGTATACATGTCATCATAACTTCCGAAAGGGTAGTATTGTTCCTTAATAACATCCCTGAAGGATTACCACGTGGTCGTGACTCTAAATAATGAGGTTTCCTCTATTTCCTTTTGCTCACAGAAAGTTTCCCACCAATCTTTGACATGGGGAACGGATTTGAGGAGTGCAAAAGTAATCTTTT
Source organism: Picea glauca (assembly GCA_000966675.3). NCBI lineage: Eukaryota > Viridiplantae > Streptophyta > Pinopsida > Pinales > Pinaceae > Picea > Picea glauca. The sequence continues at coordinate 205,829 of JZKD02S2404940.1, read as the reverse complement.
CTTTATTCAAAAAGTTATAGACAGAAAAATACCCTTCTAGTACATTCAACCACTTGTCTACAACTTTTGTATCTATCTGACCTTCAAATATAGGAATATTGAAGTTTATTTATATCTTGAAGGGGGCAGCACCTCCGTTCGAAGAAGATGCGTCGACTGTTGGTAGCCGCTGAAGGATTTGCGCGAAACTATCCATCATCCCATTCCTCTGTTGCATGAGGGCTTCCTCAATCAACAGTTTGAAAGGATCTACTATTCCATCATATTTCTTTTCTCTTGCCATGGGAGGTCGATTGGGCGTGCAAGATCTTCTTTCCTCAAGAGAAACAAGCTCGAGACCCAACTCTTTGTACTCCGACCTCGTTGGGGACATGCATTAAAATGACAAGGAGCAAACCGCTCTGATACCATTGATCCAAATTTTATGAGAAAAAAAAATGAATACAGATTATTAATTGGTGCTTAACACAAAATAACAGAGATACAGTAAAAATGGTTTTCTATTGAATAATGAAATAAGCTGAAACTGTAAAATGCAGCGGAAACAAGCTTGCTGGAATGGTGGCGGCTTATCTCTGAGAAGAGATGTGACGGCATGAGAATTCACAAGAAGAAGGTTACAATGAGGCTCTGAAGGCCTCTTTACAATAAGCAGGAATGCCAAAAACCCTAGACATCCAAAAACCTAACCCTAGGAGATGAAGCGCCAAAAGTCATGTGGGCCCCATTTGGGTAAGTTAGTACATCAACTTCCCGGGGTCGTAACGTTTGCATACGATCTCTATTTTAGGAGTGTGATAGCCCGTTGGAAAGGTATCATAAAGGAGATTCATTTTGGGGGCTCAATCATGCATTTGGCTATCATTAAGGATCTCAATCCTGAAAAACCTTCATTTAGGCATTCAAAATGGCCCCAGAAGTTAAAACTGCTAAAAATAGTAAATTGCCAAAATTGTCAGAAAATTGTTTTGAACCAGTTGGAAAAGGTGGGTGGCCACCCATATCCATATGGATCAACTATCCCTCCTTTGGAAGCAATGGTTTCCATTGCATTGAGTTCTCCCATCAGATGAGGAAATTTCTCCTGAATTTGCCCCGGGTGAGCCACTTGCCTTGGTGTAGGAGCTGCCCTGCTTTGACAACTCAATAAAGTTGGATCCTTTGTTGTCAAGTTCCCTTGATCTGTCTGTCCACAATCTAAGCATTGGATGCCTATTGTAGGCAGTCGGAGTTGAGCTCTGTTGGTGTCAGTTGTTCTACTACTTCTGAGGTGTCCAATAATGGTGGGAAATAAGGGTGAAGGAGATCCATGTTGAACACTAGGTGCAGACCAAACACAGGAGGAATGTTGAGCTCAAAATCATTATCCCCCATGGCCTTGGTGATAGTGTACGACCCGTAACGGAGTGGGCGAAGCTTCTGATGGGGTCCTGTAAGGCGTTCTTTCTGCAAGTGAAACCAAAATTTGTCACCCACCTGAAACTTATGTGGCACCTGATGTTGATCATGGCATTGTTTGTACTTGTCATTAGACTTTTGTAGGATATCTTGAACCTATTAGAAGATGTGCTGGATCCACTCAATAAACTAGGTGTCTTTGTCAGCTTTAGTTAGAGCAAGAGATGAGTCGGTCGAGGTGACTACAAGGGGAAGTGCAACATCTATGGGTCCCAGTGGTTGGAATCCCAATCCCTCTTGAAAGGGGTTGTGGCCAGTTGAGCTATGCAGGGCTCGATTGTAGCTATGCTGGACATAGGGAAGGCTCTCATCCCATGTATGAGGGTTCTTTGAAATATACATGCGAAGGATATGCACAATCATTCGATTTACAACCTCGGTTTGACCATCTATCTGGGGGTGGAAGGCCGTGGATTTGGTGAGCTTGGTGTCCAGCAGTAACCAGAGTCTCGACCAGAATGTGCTGAGAAATCGACTATCCCGATCTGAGACAATGGTTTGTGGGATTCCAAAATGTACCCAGACTCGTTCAAAGAAGAGATTGATAGTGGCCTCTACTATGATTCTCTTCTTGCAGGCAACCAAAATCGCCATCTTAGAAAAGCGATCAACAACAACAAAAACACAGTCATTTCCCCGCTTGGTGGATGGGAGGCCTGACATGTAGTCCATTGAGATGGATTCCCATGGCCTATCAAGAGTAGGAAGAGGGGTGTGCAGGCCTTGTTTCTTAGTGGTTAGTTTGGCAATAGCGCAGGCAATGCAGGACCTGATATACTTGTTGACCTCCTGTCGAAGTTTCAAGGAGTAGAAATGTTTCTATAGCATCACCACTGTATTTTCAACGCTAAAGTGTCCTGCCACCCGACTGCAGTGGGCTTCCCAGATCAGCTTCACTCGCTCACTTGATGGAACATAGATATGGCCCAAATGACACAACAACCCATCCTAAATATGGAAATTATCGACAACTGCGTTTGCACCCAACATTTGGTAGGTGGTGGTGAAGTCAGGGTCTGTCTCAGAGAGTTGGGGCCATCTAGATGTCTCATGGCCGCAAGAGTCTAGCACTGTGGTGAGTTCCATGACTATTGGTCTGCTGAGACAATCAATGACACGATTGGTGCTTCCTATTTTATACTTGATGTTGAGGTGGAATTGCTGCAAGTATGTGGACCACTTTTGATGGCAGTCATTCTGCAATTTTCCCTATGTCTACATGAACTGCAGTGGCTTATGATCAGTGTGGATGACTGTCTCCTTCCCAAGAATGTAATGTCTCCACTGGCAGCATGCTTGCACAATTGAGTACATTTCTTTTTCCTAAGTAGAGTACTTATGGACAATATCTGACAATGTCTCACTATGATAGGCCACGGGGTGGCCGTGCTGAGTGATAACAATGCCCACAACATAGTCTGAAGCATCTTTCTCGATCTCAAAAGGATGTTGCAGGTCTAGTAGTGAAGGTACTAGGGTTGATCACAAGCGTTGCTTGAAATCATCGAATGCTTGTTGTTGGGACTAGACCCACACAAATTTCCCCTTACCAGCACCCCTGTTTATTTGGCTGAGGGCCCATGCAATATGGGAGAAACCCAACACGAACCTGTGGTAGAAATTGGCAAGGCCCAAGAATCTCCAAATCTCAGTGAGTGTTGTTGGGGCTGGCTAGTCATGGATGACTTGGATCTTGGCTGGATCCACATGTACGCCATGCTGATCAATGATGTAGCCCAGGTAATGGACCCTATCCATGTTGAAGGAGAATTTTTCCAAGTTGGCTTATAGCTTGTGCTGTCGCAGGGTGTGCATAACCTGCTAAATATGCTGTAGGTGTTCGGCCCAAGTCTTGCTATAAATTAGAATGTCATTCAGATACACCACTAGAAAAGTATTGGTGAATGGTTGCAGGATATCGTCCATCATCCTCATGAAAGTAGCTGGAGAATTTGTCAGACCAAAGGGCATGAAAAACCATTCAAAAAGGCCTTCCTTTGACTTGAAGAAGGTCTTCCATACATATGTCTGTTCTATCGGGACTTGGTGGTAGACAGAATTCAGATCAATCTTACTAAAGTATTTGTCCCCCGTGAGTTGATCAAGGAGGTCATCGATTCGCACAATCGGGTGCCAGTTTCTGATTGTGATTTTATTTAGAGCCCAATAATCAATACAGAGTCACCAGGTTCCATCTTTCTTCTGTACTAGCATGATTGGGATCCCGCAAGGTGAAGAGATGGGGTGGATGTGCCCCTTGTGGAGAAGTTCTTCGATGTGTCGCTTGATCTCCTCATTATCTAACAAAGAGAGATGATAGACTGGCCCATTGGGTAGCAGTGCGCCAGGGGTCAGATCTATGGGGTGTTTGACCTGGGAGTGCATAAGTACACCTGTAGGTGAGGAGAGATATCTGAGCATTCTTCCATGACCTTATCTACTTGCTTATGCTGTGTGGAGAGGTCGGCCACAAAGACCTTGGATGTGGCTGTGATCTTTCACTTTTTCTGAGAGTGAATCATGAAGAAGATAAACTTCCCTGTTTGAGAGATGACCTTCCTACATTTCTTAGCAGATATCAAGGAAATAACACTAGGTGGGACTGCCTCAGGTATCCTGTACAATTTCCTGTTCAAAGTAATAATAACACTATGAGGCCTAGACTCATATACAACATGACATTTCCATAAATAAGGTTGGCCCAAAAGAACATCAAAAACTTCGAGTGGAGCAACATCACACAATACCTCATCTCTGAAGGGCTTGATTCCGTATGACAGTCGACACTGTTGGCTGACGCAGAGATCGCTTTCTTGGCGGAGCCATCCAATGGTGTACAGTTGTGGGTGCGACATTGTTGGTAGGGCCATCCACTTGATGACCTCTACCGAGATGAGGTTCTTCTGCCTACCACTATCAACAATGAAGTGCAGCGGGTTGCCTTTTATCCACATCTGTGAATGGAAGAGGCACTCTCCTTCTTCTGGCTCATTTGGTTCACCAGGCTGGAGCTTGGTGGTAGAAATGGTGGCACTGGGTTCCGTGTCAATGATCCATATTCCCCTTTCTGTTTCTGGCTTAGAGTCATAATATGCATCTGATTCAGAGGCTTTCACTTCGACCACCAACGACTTCTTTGAGCGACATTCAATTGTGTTATGCCAAGGGATCTTATGGAAGTCACACCACTTCTCGATATCTTTCTTTGTCTTTCTGGTGTCCTAATACTGTCCATATTTTCTCTGTCCTTTGTTCAGTGGATTGGGGCCGCTCTTTCTTGGCTTTTGTTAAGAGGGGTTCCCAGGCCCAAATTGCCACGTCTTTTGTTTGAGCTTCTGCTCGATTTTGACAGCATATCGGTAGGCCGCACCCAAGGATGAGATGTCTAGAAATTCTATTTCAGTCTGGATGTATCTATGAAGGGCACCGTGACTTGAGCACTAGATGTCACTTCGAATATTTGATACACAAATTGGTGCACAAGTTATGGAAGATATTTGTGAAATCTGGCACTGCTTGGTCTCTTTCTTGCCGCAGTGTGGTCCATTTGGTATACAGGTCATCATAACTTCTGACAGGGTAGTATTGTTCCTTAATAGCATCCCTAAAGGATTCCTAGGTGGTTGTGACTGAAAATAATGAAGTTTCCTCTATTTCCTTTTGCTCACAGAAAGTTTCCCACCAATCTTTGACATGGGGAACGGCTTTGTGGAGCGCAAAAGTAATCTTTTCTTTATTCAAAAAGTTATAGATAGAAAAACACCCTTCTAGTAGATTCAACCACTTGTCTACAACATATGTGTCTATTTGACCTTCAAATATAGGAATATCGAAGTTTATTTGTACCTTGAAGGGGGCGGTGCCTCCGTTCAAAGAATATGTGTCGCTCGTTGTTATCCGTCGAAGGATTTGCGCGAAACTATCCATCATCTCATTCCTTTGTTGCGTGAGGGCTTCCTCAATCAACAGTTTGAAAGGATCTCCTGTCCCATCATCTTTCTTTTCTCCTTCCATGGGAGGTCACTTGGGCATGCGAGAGCTTCTTTCCTCAAGAGAAACAAGCTCGAGACCCAACTCTTTGTACTCCGACCTCGTTGAGGACATGCATTAAGATGACAAGGAGCAGACCGCTTTGATACCATTGATTCAGATTTTATGAGTAGAACGAAATGGATACAGATTATTAATAGGTTCTTAATACAAAATAACAGAGATATAGTAAAAACGGTTTTCTATTCAATAATGAAATAAACTGAAACTATAAAATGTAGTGGAAACAAGCTTGCTGGAATGGTGGCGGCTTATCTCTGAGAAGAGATGTGACGATAGCATGCATTCGCAAGATGAAGGTTACAATGAGGCTCTGAAGGCCCTTTTACAATAAGCAGGAATGCCAAAAATGATAGACATAAAAAAACCTAACCCTAGGAGATGAAGCACCAAAAGTCATGTGGGCCCCGTTTGGGTAAGTTAGTACATCAACTTCCCGGGGTCGTAACTTTTGCATATTATCTCTGTTTTAGGTGTGCGATAGCTCGTTGGAAAGGTATCATCAAGGAGATTAATTTTTTGGGCTCAATAATCCATTTGGGTATCATTGAAGAACCCAATCACGAAAAACCTTCATTTAGGATTTCAAAATGGCCCAGAAAGTTAAAACTGCTAAAAATAGTAACTTGCCAAAATTGTTAGAAAACTGTTTTGAGCTAGTTGGAAAAGGTGGGTGGCCACTGATATCCATATGGATCAATCCTCCCTCCTTAGGAAGAAATGGTCTCCATTACATTGAGGTCACCCATCAAATGAGGAAATTTCTCCTAAATTTGGCCCCGGGTGAGCCACTTGCCTTCGTGTAGGAGCTTCCCTACTTTGACAACTCGATAAAACTGGATCCTTTGTTGTCGAGTGCCCTTGATATGTCTGTCCATAATCTGATCATTGGATGCCTATTGTAGGTAGTCAGGGTTGAGCTCTGTTGGTGTCAGTTGTTTTTCTACTTCTGAGGTGTCCAATAATGGTGGGAAATAAGGGCGAAGGAGATCCACATTGAACACTGGGTGCAGACCAAGGAAAGGAAGAATGTTGAGCTCAAAAAAATTATCCCCCACAACCTTGGTGATGGTGTACGGCCCATAATGGAGTGGGTGAAGCTTCCGATGGGATCCTTTAAGGAATTCTTTCTGCAAGTGAAACCAAAATTTGTCGCCCACCTGAAACTTATGCGGCACCCGATGTTGATCATGGCACTGTTTGTACTTTTCATTGGAATTCTGTAGGATATCCTGAACCTGTTGGCAGATGTGCTGGATCCACTCAATGAATCGGGTGGCTTTGTCATCTTCAGTTGGAGCAGGAGACGAGTCGGTCGAGGTGACGTCAAGGGGAAGTGAAACATCTATGGGTCCTAGTGGTTGGAATCCCAACCCCAGTTGAAAGGGGTTGTGGCCGGTTGAGCTATGCAGGGCTCGGTTGTAGCGATGTTGGACATAGAGAAGACTCTCATCCCATGTGCGAGGGTGATTTGAATTATACATGCGAAGGATATGCACAATCATTCAATTTACAATCTCAGTTTGGCCATCTGTCTGGGGGTGGAAGGCTGCAGATTTCGTGAGCTTGGTGTCCAATAGTGACCTGAGGCTCGACGAGAATGTGATGAGAAATAAACTATCCTGATCTGAGACAATGGTTTGTGGGATTCCAAAATGTACCCGGACTCATTCAAAGAAGAGCTTGGCAGTGGCCTCTGCTGAGATGCTCTTCTTGCAGGCAACCATAATCGCCATCTTAGAAATGCAATCAACAACCACAAAAACACAGTCATTTCCCTGCTTGGTGGATGGGAGGCCTGACATGTAGTACATTGAGATGGATTCCCATGGCTTGTCAGGAGTAGGAAGAGGGGTGTACAGGCCCTATTTCTTAGTGGTCGTTTTGGCAATAGCGCGGGCAGTGCAGGACCTGATATACTTGATGACCTCCTATCGAAGTTTCAGCTAGTAGAAATGTTTCTGTAGCATCACCACTATCTTTTCAATGCTAAAGTGTCCTGCCACCCGACTGTAGTGGGATTCCTAGATTAGCTTCGCTCATTCACTTGATTGAACACAGATATGGCCCAGACAACACAACAACCCATATTGAAGATGGAAATTATTGACAACTGCATTTTCACCCAACATTTGGTAGGTGGTGGCGAAGTCATGGTCTGTCTCATAGAGTTGGGGCCATCCAAATGTCTCATGGCTACAAGAGTCTAGCACTGTGGTGAGTGCTGCGACTGGCGGTTTGTTGAGATAATCAGTGATGTGATTGGTGCTTCCTGTTTTATACTTGATGTTGAGGTGGAATTGCTGCAAGTATGTGGACCACTTTTGATGGTGGTCGTTCTGCAATTTTTCCTGTGTCTGCATGAACTGTAGTGTCTTATGATCAGTGTGGATGAATGTCTCCTTCCCAAGAATGTAATGTCTCCACTGGCGGCATGGTTGCACAATGGAGTACATTTCTTTTTCATAAGTAGGGTACTTATGAATAATATCTGATAGTGTCTCACTATGATAGGCCACAGGGTGGCCGTGTTGAGTGAGAACAATGCCCACAGTATAGTCTGAAGAAGCTGTCTCGATCTCAAAAGGATGCTGCAGGTTTGGTAGTGAAAGTACTGGGGCTGAGCACAACCGTTGCTTCAAATCATTAAACGCTTATTGTTGGGACCGACCCCATGTAAATTTCACCTTACCACCACCCCTGTTTATTTGGCTAAGGGCCCATGCAATATGGGAGAAACCCAACATGAACCTGCAGTAGAAATTGGCAAGGCCCAAGAAGCTCTGAAGCTCATTGAGTGTTGTTGGGGCTGGCCAGTCACGGATGACTTGGATCTTGGCTGGATCCACATGTATGCCATGCTGATCAATGATGTAGCCCAGGTAATGGAGCCTGCCCATGCCGAAGGAGAATTTTTCCAAGTTGGCATATAGATTGTGTTGTCGCAAGGTGTATAGAGCCTGCTGAATATGCTACAAGTGTTCGACCCAAGTCTTGCTATAAATTAGAATGTCATCCAGATACACCACTACAAAAGTATTATTGAATGGTAATATGATATCATCCATCATTCTTATGAAAGTGGTTGGAGAATTTGTCAGACCAAAGGGCATGACCAACCATTCAAAAAGGCCTTCCTTTGACTTGAAGGCGGTCTTCCATACATCTGTCTATTCTATCGGGACCTGGTGGTAGCCAGACTTCAGATGAATATTATTGAAGTATTTGTCCCCAGTGAGTTGATCAAGGAGGTCATCGATTCAGGGAATCAGGTACTAGTTTCTGACTGAGATTTTATTCAGAGCCTGGTAATCAATACAGAGTTGCCAGGTTCCTTCTTTCTTCTTTACCAGCATGATTGGGCTCCCGCAAGGTGACGAGCTGGGGAATATGTGCCCCTTGTGGAGAAGTTCTTCGATCTGTCACTTGATCTCCCCATTCTCTAACAAAGAGTGATGATAGATTGGCCCATTGGGTAGCAGTGCACCGAGGGTCAAATCAATGGGGTGCTTGACCTGGCAGTGCAGAGGTACCCCTGTAGGTGAGGAGAAGATATCCAAGTATTCTTCCACGAGCTTATCTACTTGCTTCTGCTGTGTGGAGAGGTTGGCTGAAGAGACCCTGGATGTGGCTATGATCTTTCTCTTATTCTAAGAGAGAATCACGAAGAAGACAAAATTCCCCATCTGAGAGATGACCTTTCTACATTACTTAGCAGAGATCAAGAAAATAGCACTAGGTGGGACTGCCTCGGGTATCCTGTACAATTTCCTGTTCAAAGTAATAATAACACTACGAGGCCTAGACTCATATACAACATGACGTTTCCATAAATAAGGTTGGCCCAGAATAACATCACAACCTTTGAGTGGAGCAACATCACACAATACCTCGTCTTTAAAGGGCTTGATGCCGTATGAAAGTCGACACTGTTGGCTGACGCGGAGATCACTTCCTTGGCGGAGCCATCCAATGGTGTACGGTTGTGAGTGTGGCATTGTTGGCAGGGCCAGCCACTTGACGAATTCTACTAAGATGAGGCTTTTTAGGATACTACTATCAACGATGAAGTTTAGTGGGGTGCCTTTTACCCACATCTGTGAATGGAAGAGGCACTCTCCTTCTTCTGTCTCGTCTGGTTCACCAGAATGGAGCTTGGTGGTAGCAATCGTGGCATTGGGTTCTGCATCAATGATTCATCTTCCCCTTTCTAGTTCTAGCTCAGAGTCATAATCTGCATCTGATTCAGAGGCTTTCACTTTGGCCACCAGCGACTACTTTGAGTGATAATCAACAGTGTTATGCCAAGGGCTCTTATGGAAGTCACACCACTTTCCGGTATCTTTCTTTGTCTTTCTGGTGTCCTTCTTTGCTTGCGGCTTGGACTAGTTGTCCTGATACTTTCCATATTTGCTCTATCCTTTGTTCGGTGGGTTGGGGCTGCCCTTTCCTAGCTTTTGTTGTGAGGGGTTCCCATGCCCAAATTGCCACATCTTTTGTTTGAGCTTTTGCTCGATTTTGACGACATATCAGTAGGCCATGCCCAAGGATGAGATGTCTAGAAATTCCATTTCAGTCTAGATGTATCTATGCATAGCACTGTGATACTTGAGCACCATATGTCACTCTGAATATTTGATACCCAACTTGGTGCGCAAGGTATGGAAGATATTTGTGAAATCCGGCACTGCTTGGTCTCTTTCTTGCCGCATTGTGTTCCATTTGGTATACAGGTCGTCATAACTTCTGAGAAGGTAGTATTGTTCCTTAATAACATCCCTGAAGGATTCCTAGGTGGCTGTGACTGAAAATAATGAGGTTTCCTCTGTTTCCTTTTGCTCACAGAAAGTTTCCCACCAATCTTTGACATGGGGAACGACTTTAAGGAGTGCAAAAGTAATATTTTCTTTATTCGAAAAGTTATGGACAGAAAAATACCCTTCTAGTAGATTCAACCACTCGTCTACAACATCTACGTCTATCTGACCTTCAAATATAGAAATATCGAAGTTTATTTGTACCTTGAAGGGGGCGGCGCCTCCGTTCGAAGAAGATGCGTAGCCTGTTGGTAGCCACCGAAGGATTCACGCGAAACTATCCATCATCTCGTTCCTCTATTGCGTGAGGGCTTCCTCAATCAATAGTTTGAAAGGATCTCCTATCTTGTCATCTTTCTTTTCTCCTACCATGGGAGGTCGCTTGGGCATGCAAGAGCTTCTTTCCTCAAGAGAAACAAGCTCGAGACCCAACTCTTTGTACTTCGACCTCGTTGGGGACATGCATTAAGACGACAAGGAGCAGACCGCTCTGATACCATTGATCCAGATTTTATGAGAAGAACGAAATGAATACAGATTATTAACAGGTGCTTAACAAAAAATAACAGAGATACAGTAAAAATGGTTTTCTATTCAATTATGAAATAAGCTGAAACTGTAAAATGCAGCGGAAACAAGCTTGTTGGAATGGTGGCAGCTTATCTCTGGGAAGAGATGTGACAACAACATGCATTCATAAGAAGAAGGTTACAATGAGGCTCTGAAGGAATTTTTACAATAAGAAGGAACTCCAAAAACCCAAGACATACAAAAACCTAACCCTAGGATATGAAGCGTAAAAAGTCATGTGGGCCCCGTTTGGGTAAGTTAGTACATCAACTTCCCGAGGTCGTAAATTTTGCATATGATATCCATTTTAGCCGTGTGATAGCCCATTGGAAAGGTATCATCGAGGAGATTCATTTTGGGGGCTCAATCATGCCTTTGAATATCATTGAGGAGATCTATCCCAAAAAGCCTTCCTTTAGGCCTTCAAAATGGCCTCGGAATTTAAAACTTCTATTAATAGTAAATTACCAAAATTGTCAGAAAACTATTTTGAGCCAGTTCGAAAAGGTGGGTGGACACCGATATCCATCTTGATCAATCCTATTTCCTTAGAAAGCAATGGTCTCCATTGCATTGAGGTCCCCCATTAGATGAGGAAATTTCTGTTGAATTTGGCCCAGGGTGAACCACTTGCCTTGGTGCAGGAGCTGCCCTACTTTGACAACTCGATAAAGATGGATCCTTTATTGTCGAGTGCCCTTGATATGTCTATCGACAATCTAATCATTGGATGCCTATTTTAGGTAATCAGGGTTGAGCTCTATTGGTGTCAGTTGTTCTGCTACTTTTGAGGTGTCCAATAATGGTGGGAAATAAGGGCGAAGAAGATCCACATTGAACACTGGGTGTAGACCAAGGAAAGGAGGAATGTTGAGCTCAAAATCATTATCCCCCATGGACTTGGTGATAGTGTAAAACCCATAATGGAGTGGGTGAAGCTTCCGATGGGGTCCCATAAGGCGTTCTTTCTGAAAGTGCAACCAAAATTTGTCGCCCACCTGAAACTTATGTGGCACCCGATGTTGATCATGGCTCTGTTTGTACTTGTCATTGGACTTCTATAGGATATCTCGAACCTGTTGACAGATGTGATGGATCTGCTCAATGAATCGGGTGGCGTTGTTAGCTTTAGTTGGAGCAGGAGATGAGTCAGTCGAGGTGACCACAAGGGGAAGTGAAACATCTATGGGTCCTAGTGGTTGGAATCCCAACCCCACTTCAAAGGGGCTATGGCCAGTTGAGCTATGCATGGATCAGTTGTAGCTATGATGGACATAGGGAAGGCTCTCATCCCATGTGCGAGGGTGCTTTGAATTATACATGTGAAGGATATGTATAATCATTCGATTTACAACCTTGGTTTGACCATCTATCTGGGGGTGGAAGGCCATGGATTTGGTGAGCTTGGTGTCTAGTAGTGACCAGAGGCTTGACCAAAATATCCTGAGAAATCGACTATCCCGATTTGCGACAATGGTTTGTGGGATTCCAAAATGTATCCAGACTCGTTCAAAGAAAATCTTGGCAGTGGCCTCTGCTGTGATGCTCTTCTTACAGGCAACCATAATCGCCATCTTAGAAAAGTGATCAAGAACCACAAAAAAACTGTCATTTCCCTGCTTAGTGGATGGGAGGCCCGACATGTAGTCCATTGAGATGGATTCCCATGGCCTATCAGGATTAGGAAGAGGGGTGTACAAGCCCTATTGCTTAGTGGTCGGTTTGGCAATAATGCAGGCAGTGCAGGCCCTGATATACTTGTTGACCTCCTGTCGAAGTTTCGGCCAGTAGAAATGTTTCTGTAGCATCGCCACTATCTTTTCAACGCTGAAGTGTCCTACCACCCAACTGTAGTGGGATTCCCAGATCAGTTTCGCTTGCTCACTTGATGGAACATAGATATGGCCCAGACAACACAACAACCCATCCTGAAGATGGAAATTATTGACAACTGTGTTTGCACCCAACATTTGGTAGGTGGTGGCGAAGTCAGGGTCTATCTCATAGAGTTGGGGCCATCTATATGTCTCATGGCCGCAAGAGTCTAGCACTGTGGTGAGTGTTGCGACTAGCGGTTTGCTAAGATAATCAATGACACGATTGGTGCTTCCTGTTTTATACTTTATGTTGAGGTGGAATCGCTGCAAGTATATGGACCACTTTTGATGGTGGTCATTCTGCAATTTTCCCTATGTCTGCACGAACTACAGTGGCTTATGATCAGTGTGGATGACTGTCTCCTTCCCAAGAATGTAATGTCTCCAATGACGGCATGCTTGCACAATGGAGTACATTTCTTTTTCGTAAGTAGGGTACTTACGGACAATATCTTACAATGTCTCACTATGATAGGCCACAGGTTGGCCATGCTGAGTGAGAAGGATGCCCACAGCATAGTCTGAAGCATCTGTCTCGATCTCAAAAGGATGTTGTGGGTCAGGTAGTGAAAGTATGGGGGCTGAGCACAAGCATTGCTTCAAATCATCAAACGCTTGTTGTTGGGACCGACCCCATGCAAATTTCACCTTACCACCACCCCTGTTTATTTGGCTGAGGGCCCATGCAATATGGGAGAAACCCAACATGAACCTGCGGTAGAAAT
>JZKD02S2404940.1:180806-192282 GCA_000966675.3 Picea glauca | reverse complement strand
CCACCCCTGTTTATTTGGCTGAGGGCCCATGCAATATGGGAGAAACCCAACATGAACCTGCGGTAGAAATTGGCAAGGCCCAAGAAGCTCTGAAGCTCAGTGAGTGTTGTTGGGGCTGTCCAGTCACGGATGACTTGGATCTTGGCTAGATCCACATGTACGCCATGCTGATCAATGATATAGCTTAGGTAATGGACCCTATCCATGTCGAAGGAGAATTTTTCCAAGTTGGCATATAGCTTGTGCTGTCCCAGGGTGTGCAGAACTTCCTGAATATGTTGCAAGTGTTCAGCCCAAGTCTTGCTGTAAATTAGAATGTCATCCAGATACACCACTACAAAAGTATTGGTGAATGGTCGCATGATATCATCCATCATTCTCATGAAAGTGGCTGGAGAATTTTTCAGACCAAAGGGCATGACCAACCATTCAAAAAGGCCTTGCTTTGACTTGAAGGAAGCCTTCCATACATCTGTCTGTTCTGTCGAGACCTGGTGGTAGCCAAACTCCAGATCAATCTTACTGAAGTATTTGGCCCCCGTGAGTTGATCAAGGAGGTCATCGATTTGGGGAATCAGGTACCAATTTCTGACTATGATTTTATTCAGAGCCCGGTAATCAATACCTAGTCACCAGGTTCCATCTTTCTTCTGTACCAACATGATTGGGCTCCCGCAAGGTGATGAGCTGGGGCAGATGTGCCCCTTGTGGAGCAGTTCTTCGATTTGTCACTTTATCTCCTCATTCTCTAACAAAGAGCGATGATAGACTAGCCCATTGGGTAGCGATGCACCGGGGTTCAGATTGATGGGGTGCTTGACCTGGCAGTGTAGAGGTACCCCTGTAGGTGAGGAAAATATATTTGAGTATTCTTCCATGACCTTATCTACTTGCTTCTGCTGTGTGGAGAGGTTGGCCGCAGAGAACCTAGATGTGGCTATGATCTTTCACTTATTCTAAGAGTGGATCATGAAGAAGACAAACTTCCCCGTCTGAGAGATGACCTTCCTGCATTACTTAGAAGAGATCAAGGAAATGGCACTAGGTGGGATTGCCTCGGGTATCCTGTACAATTTCCTGTTCAAAGTAATAATAACACTATGAGGCCTAGACTCATATACAACATGAAGTTTCCATAAATAAGGTTTTTCCAAAAGAACATCACAAACTTCGAGAGGATAAACATCACACAATACCTCGTCTTTGAAGGGCTTGATGTCATACGACAATCGACACTGTTGGCTGATGTGGAGATCGCTTCCTTGGTGGAGCCATCCAATGGTGTACGGCTGTGGGTGCAACATTGTTGGCAGGGCCAACTACTTGATGAACTCTATTGAGATGAGGTTCTTCTGGCTATCGCTATCAACGATGAAGTGCAGCGGGGTGCCTTTTACCCACATCTGTGAATGGAAGAGGCACTCTCCTTCTTTTGTCTCGTCTGGTTCACCAGGATGGAGCTTGGTGGGAGAAATGGTGGCACTGGGTTCTGACCTTCAAATACAGGAATATTGAAGTTTATTTGTACCTTGAAGGGGGCGACACCTCTGTTTGAAGAAGATGCATCGCATGTTGGTAGCCGCCAAAGGATTTGCACGAAACTATCCATCATCTCATTCCTCTATTGCATGAGGGATTCCTCAATCAATAGTTTGAAAGGATCTCATGTCCTGTTATATTTATTTTCTCCTGCCATGGGAGGTCGCTTGGGCATGTGAGAGCTTCTTTCCTCAAGAGAAACAAGCTCAAGACCTAACTCTTTGTACTCCGACCTCGTTGGGGACATGCATTAAGACAACAAGGAGCATACTGTTATGATACCATTGATCTAGAATTTATGAGTAGAAAGAAATGAATACAGATTATTAACAGGTGCTTAACACAAAATAATAGAGATACAGTAAAAATAGTTTTCTATTCAATAATGAAATAAGCTGAAACTGTAAAATGCAGTGGAAACAAGCTTGCTGGAATAGTGGCGGCTTATCTCTGAGAAGAGATGTGACGACAGCTTACATTCGTAAGAAGAAGGTTACAATGAGGCTCTGAAGTCATTTTTAAAATAATCAGGAATTCCAAAAATCCTAGACATCCAAAAACCTAACCCTAGTAGATGAAGCGCCAAAAGTCATGTGGGCCCCGTTTGGGTAAGTTAGTACATCAACTTCTCGGGGTCATAACGTTTGCATACGATCTCCGTTTTAGGCGTGTGATAGCCCGTTGGAAAGGTATCATCAAGGAGATTAATTTTGGGGACTCATTTATGATTTTGGATATCATTCAAGAGCTCAATCATGAAAAACCTTCATTTAGTCCTTCAAAATGGCCCCAGAAGTTAAAACTGCTAAAAATAGTAAATTGCCAAAATTGTCAGAAAGTTGTTTTGAGCTAGTTGGAAAAGGTGGGTGGCCACCGATATCCATCTAGATAAATCCTCCCTCCTTAGGAAGAAATGGTCTCCATTGCATTGAGGTCCCCCATCAGATGAGAAATTTCTGCTGAATTTGGCTCCGGGTGAGCCACTTGCCTTGGTGCAGGAGCTACCCTTCTTTGACAACTCGATAAAGCTGGATCCTTTGTTGTCGAGTGACCTTGATCCGTCTGTCTACAATATGATCATTGGATGCATGTTGTAGGTAGTTGGGGTTTATCTCTGTTGGTGTCAGTTGTTCTACTACTTCTGAGGTGTCCAATAATGGTGGGAAATAAGGGCGAAGGAGATCCACGTTGAACACTGGGTGTAGACCAAGGAAAGGAGGAATGTTGAGCTCAAAAGAATTATCCCCCTTGGCCTTGGTGATAGTGTACGATCCATAACGGAGTGGGTGAAGCTTCCGATGGGGTCCTGTAAGGCGTTCTTTCTGCAAGTGCAACCAAACTTTGTCGCCCACTTGAAACTTATGCAGCACCCGATGTTGATCATGGCGCTGTTTGTACTTGTCATTGGACTTTTGTAGGATATCCTGAACCTGTTGGCGGATGTGTTGGATCTGCTCAATGAACCAGTGGCTTTGTCAACTTCAGTTGGAGCAGGAGATGAGTCAGTCGAGGTGACCACAAGGAGAAGTGCAACATCTATGGGTCCCAGTGGTTGGAATCCCAACCCCACTTGAAAGGGGCTGTGGCCAGTTGAGCTATGCAAGGATCGGTTGTAGCTATGATGGACATAGGGAAGGCTCTCATCCCATGTGCTGGGGTGATTTGAATTATACATACAAAGGATATGCATAATCATTTGATTTACAACCTTGTTTTGGCCATCTGTTTGGGCGTGGAAGGCCGTGGATTTGGTGAGCTTGGTGTCCAACAGTGACCAGAGGCTCGACCATAATGTCTTGAGAAATCGACTATCTAGACTCGTTCAAAAAATAGCTTGGCAGTGTTCTCTGCTGTGATGTTATTCTTGAAGGAAACCAGAATCGCCATCTTAGAAAAGGGATCAACAACCACAAAAACACAGTCATTTCCCCGCTTGGTGGACGAGAGGCCCGAGATGTAGTCCATTGAGATGGATTCCCATGGCCTTTCAGGAGTAGGAAGAGGGGTGTACATGCCCTGTTTTGTAGTGGTCGATTTGGAAATAGTGCAGGTAGTGCGGGACTTGATGTACTTTCTAACCTCATGTCGAAGTTTCAGCTAGTAGAAATGTTTTTGAAGCATTGCCACTGTCTTTTCAACATCGAAGTGTCCTGCCATCTGACTGTAGTAAGCTTCCCAGATCAGCTTCGATCGCTCACTTGATGGAACATAGATATGGCCCAGATGACACAACAACCCATGGAACTATGTTTGCACCCAACATTTGGTAGGTGGTGGTGAAGTCAGGGTCTGTCTCATAGAGTTAGGGCCATCCAGATGTCTCATGGGCACAAGAGTCTAGCACTGTGGTGAGTGCCACGACTGGCGGTCTGCTGAGACAATCAACGACGTGATTGGTGCTTCCTGTTTTATACTTGATGTTGAGGTGGAATTGCTGCATGTATGTGGACCACTTTTGATGGCGGTCATTCTACAATTTTCCCTATGTCTTCATGAACTGCAGTGGCTTATGATCAGTGTGGATGGATATCTCCTTACCAAGAATGTAATGTCTCCACTAGAAGCATGCTTTCACAATGGAGTACATTTATTTGTCGTAAGTAGGGTACTTACGAATAATATCTAACAATGTCTCACTATGATAGGCCACGGGGTGGCCGTGCTGAGTGAGAACGACACCCACAACATAGTTTGATGCATCTGTCTCGATCTCAAAAGGATGCTGCAGGTCTGGTAGTGAAAGTACCGGGGCTGAGCACAAGCGCTGCTTCAAATCATCAAATGCTTGTTGTTGGGACTGGCCCCACGCAAATTTTGCCTTAGCACCACCCCTGTTTATTTGGCTGAGGGCCCATGCAATATGGGAGAAACCCGACATGAACCTGCGATAGAAATTGGCAAGGCCCAAGAAGCTCCGAATCTCAATGAGTGTTGTTAGGGCTGGCCATTCATGGATGACTTGGATATTGGCTGGATCCACATGTACACCATGCTGATTAATGATGTAGCCCAGATAATGGAACCTGTCCATGCCGAAGGAGAATTTTTCCAAGTTGGCGTATAGCTTGTGATGTCGCAGGGTGTGCAGAACGTGTTGAATATGTTGCAAGTGTTTGGCCCAAGTCTTGCTGTAAATTAGAATGTCATCTAGATACACCACTACAAAAGTATTGGTGAATGGTCGCAGGATATCATCCATCATTCTCATGAAAGTGGCTGGAGAATTTGTCATACCAAAGGGAATGACCAACCATTCAAAAAGGCCTTCCTTTGACTTGAAGGCGGTCTTCCATACATCTGTCTATTCTATCAGGACCTGGTGGTAGACAGACTTCAGATCAATCTTATTGAAGTATTTGGCCCCCTTGAGTTGATCAAGGAGGTCATCGATTCAGGGAATCGGGTACCCATTTCTGATTGTGATTTTATTCAGAGTCCGGTAATCAATACCAAGTCGCCAGGTTCCATCTTTCTTCTGTACCAGCATGATTGGGCTCCCACAAGGTGACTTGTTGGGGTGGATGTGCCCCTTGTGGAGAAGTTCTTTGATCTGTCGCTTGATATCCTCATTCTATAACAAAGAGCAACAATAGACTGGCCCATTGGGTAGCGGTGCACCGGGGGTTAGATCGATGGGGTGCTTGACCTGGCAGTGCAGAGGTACCCCTATAGGTGAGGAGAAGATATTCGAGTATTCTTCCATGACCTTATCTACTTGCTTCTGCTGTGTGGAGAGGTCAGCCACAGAGAACCTGGATGTGGCTATGATCTTTCGCTTATTCTAAGAGAGAATCACGAAGAAGACAAACTTCCCCGTCTAAGAGATGACCTTCCTGCATTGCTTAGCAGAGATC
Source organism: Picea glauca (assembly GCA_000966675.3). Lineage (NCBI taxonomy): Eukaryota > Viridiplantae > Streptophyta > Pinopsida > Pinales > Pinaceae > Picea > Picea glauca. The sequence goes on along the minus strand of JZKD02S2404940.1, from coordinate 186,889 downwards.
AAGGAAATAGCACTAGGTGGGACTGCCTCGGGTACCCTGTACAATTTCTTGTTCAAAGTAATAATAACACTACAAGGCCTAGACTCATATACAACATGACGTTTCCATAAATAAGGTTGGTCCAAAAGAACATCACAAACTTCGAGAGGATAAACATCACACAATACCTCATCTTTGAACGGCTTGATGCCATACGACAGTCGACATTGTTGGCTGACGCAGAGATCGCTTCCTTGGTGGAGCCATCCAATGGTGTATGGTTGTTGGTGTGGCATTGTTGGCAGGGCCAGCTGCTTGACGAACTCTATTGAGATGAGGTTCTTCTGGCTACCGCTATCAATGATGAAGTGCAGCGGGGTGCCTTTTACCCACATCTGTGAATGGAAGAGGTGCTCTCCTTCTTCTGGCTCGTCTGGTTCACCAGGCTGGAGATTGGTGGTAGCAATGGTGGCATTGGGTTCCACATCAATGATCTGTCTTCCCCTTTCTAGTTCTGTCTCAGAGTCATAATCTGCATCTGATTCAGAGGCTTTCACTTCAGCCACCAACGACTTATTTGAGCGACAATCAACAGTGTTATGCCAAGGGCTCTTATGGAAGTTGCACCACTTCCTGGTATCTTTCTTTATCTTTCTAGTGTCCTTCTTTGCTTGCGGCTTGGACTGGTTGTTCTGATACTATCCATCTTTCCTCTGTCCTTTGTTTGGTGGGTTGAGGCCGCCCTTTCCTGGTTTTTGTTGTGAGGGGTTCCCAGGCCCAAATTGCCGCATCTTTTGTTTGAGATTCTACTCGATTTTGATGTCATATCGGTAGGCTGCGCCCAAGGATGAGATGTCTAGAAATTCCATTTCAGTCTGGATGTATCTATGTACAACACTGTGATACTTGAACACCATATACACATGCATTTCTTGAACATTTACACTAGTATGCATAAGTTTTTTTTGCTTACTGATAATGTTGTTTATTGAATATAAATGTATGGACCATGTGTCATTTCCTTTGTATTGTAAATTACTATAACTTCGAGTCGAAGTTTCTTGAAGGGTGGGTGTATGTAACAACCCTAATTAATTCTTTAATTACCATGTATGATAAATATTAGTTTAATGAATTATTAAAATAGATTTATGGACACTTTATTATAAAATTATTATTATTGGTAGTTGAACCAATTAATGGGAGGGATAAGGTGGTTGAGGAATTAATGGGGGGTAAGACAGTTTGGGAAATGGATTTGAGGGAGGAAGATAAGGGAGAGGGGAGATCTCAAAGAGGGGGATCTTTTGGTTGGGCGATATTTTTGCTTTATGGCAACGTAAGCAAATTTGGAGAGGAGCAAGGAGGAGGGCAGTAACAGTTTTGGATGCAACAATTTTGCTTATAGTTTTTCTTGAGGACTCTCACAGGGGGCACCATTGTTGCTGAGAATTTTGGGCTCGGGGGTCAGGAAACCGTAAGTATTCCTGGAGCTAGGGAACCAGAGAGGCTGTTCCTAGTTGGCTGGGAGGTTACTCAGTTTGGGCAGGATCCATCAGCTTCAGGTTCAACATCATCAACTTCGTGTTCAACATCAGGTTGAGGTAAATACCTTATGCATTCCCTTCCCTTATACTATTGTTCATTATGCTCACTATGTTGTACATTATGCTCATTATACTATTGTTCATTGTTATACTGCTGAACATTATTGTTATGCTGGAACAGTAAATAAAGAAGTAAATTAGAAAGAATTTATGTATTTATATTTAGTTTTATGAGGCTCTCTATGCACATGCCTTACATGTGTGGCTAATCCAATCTCGGGGTTGATAGTTTTTGCAGGAGTTATGCTTGATAGGTGAATTGATTCATCATTGTAATCTTACTTGTTTCTCATGTACAAATAACTGTTATATTAGTAATAAGTGAAATTTCTTTGTGGAAAAGAGATATTAACCTCTATGTACATGAACTATTTGTAAATGGATTCATATTTTTTATACTGTTTTAATTTTAATCTTTATATCATATTTCAATATTTATAAAATGTCACTTTTATGTAACAAGTGTTGCGTGGTAGCTTAGTCCCTGCCAACTAGATTTGGAAATGGAGATGATAGTTGGCACCTTATAATTATTGATGATGATGATTATTGACATCTATTGAAATCAACTAGTATAGAAAAATTAAAATATGGGGATATACGAAGATTATTGTTAAAAAAGATAAAATTAACAATATGCTAAGTAAAGGCTAATTAAAATAGATCTTTGACAATAAGCAAATCAAAGTTTAAATATGTAAAATTAAATGAGAATTATATATATATATATATATATATATATATATATATATATATATATATATATATATTAAAAATTATGTTGAAATTTCATTTAATACATGTACACTAAGACATTGAAAATATAACTTATATCTTAATATACAATTATTGAAAAACAATTTACCCACAAATACATGGCAGGAATAAAGTAATTAATATGAAATGGAATATTCCCATAAAGTAATATGAAATGTAAAATGTAAATAAGATATCTAATAATATAATCTCCCATAAATTGTGATTTAATGTGTTTTAATGGGAGATGTCCTCGAGGTTTTCGCTTATTAATGCCAATATTTTCGAACCTGTGTGGTGAGTTGTCACTAATAAAAGCATAATTAATGTGCATTGGGAAGGGTGCGAAGGTGGCGGGGATGGAAGGGAGTGATAAATGATTTGAAACTTTTGTGAACCCGGGTAGAGTGAAGCTTGCGAGTTTGAGGAGTCTGGGGTCAAATTGTAGATCAAATAAGTTTTGGGTGCAAGATGTATATCACGCAACATGAAGCATGAGAGTTCGATAGCACTAACCCGGGATCCCGCAGTCATAAAATTGGTTAAGTAAGGAAAGGGACGACGGTCGATCGGACTCGTGATGTGAGGATATAGATGGAGATGAGGATCTGTCAGTATGCCAACTTGGGAACCCACGATCATAGAAATGTGACTAAGTATAGAACCAAAAAGGGATAATAGAGGGGAAGAAGAAAAGGGAAAAATGGGTAAGTATAGAAGAGGGAAAAGAAAGGGAGAAAATAACTTTATCCCTCACACAACAACATTTAGTCTGATAATTATCAAGAGATAGAAACACATTAACTATGGGAAAAACATTCTCTTCTATGGAATATACTTGGAGCTCGATAAACTCAGGTTCAAGTTTAAAGAGAATTTGTTTATATTTATTTCAATATTATTCATATTATTTTATTTTAATGGTATTTTTGTGGCCCAAATGTAAACGATGTTACAATTTAAATGGTGTTTTCGGCTTGCAAGTTTTTTTCAAACCGATAAACAATAGACAAAAAATATATGACTTAACATTTTTATATGCAAACATATTCTCAAATATAACAAGCTATAATATATGCACAATATTAAATAGGGACATGACGTCAACACCTAAGTTGCCATTTTGTATATGTCCACTGATTTGTTGTCTTTGTTAGAGGGCTAGTGGCCACAAAACTATGTCCTACTTGAATCTGATACCCTATCACAAATTATTCTTGTATGTAAAATGTAGGGAGTGAAATCTGCAGACGTCGCAATAGAGTAGCTTTTATTTAAATGTAAGTATTGGGCAGGGAAAAAAAAACCTTATCGTGCAATTTTAATTATGGTTCAAAAAGCCTCTTAAATTCTTGTAGAAAGAGGTTGAATTCATTTATCAATAGTTGTATAGGAAAATGAGTTAATTTAAAAAAAAAATACAAAATTCAGTAAAACAATATTAAACATTGAAAAACACCATAAACTTGCACTCAACATGTTAACTAATATGTATCCACAAAAATTATATATATATATATATATTTTTTTAAGATTACAAAAATTCAATAAAACAATGTTAAACATTGTAAAACATCATAAATTTGTAAAATGTAGGACCTTTAAAGAAGTCCCTCAAATGAAAGTAAAATAGATATAACATAAAATGGAAGATGTTTTTAATTTTTCTTGTAAAAAGAGAATTCTTGTGAATGGAGCAAGAGATGTAGACATTCATATATGCAAAGTAAATAAATAGAACTTGCTCACATCCATCATAGAAGGGGTAATGAAATCTGATCACATAAAAATTAAAATAAAATGATCGGCATGCAGAAGAGAACTTTGACACTGTGATACATGGGCAGGAAAAAAAAGATAATGATACAACAACCTCAAATATTTTATATTCGAACAAACTGGGTTACAAAATATAGTCGAGATTATTTTCCAAAATATTTCTCTTGGAATTTGTAAAAAAAATATAGTTTAGTACATATTCTCTGAAATTTAAATGTGTTTGTCATAATGACTGGGATTGGGGCTCCCGCAGACCATAAAGCAAATATGTACAAGAATCAATCTTGTAGAAAGAAGAAAGTGGGCGATGGAAGACAACAAGACGTGGCAAGAAGAAAGAGAAAATTGTTAGTCCTCGGTTAAACCTTTCTATTTAAAGAAGTAGAGTATCTGGATGAAGACATTGACAAAGACATAAGAATGTGATCAGTATGAACTTACTATGATGGTATCTCATGCCTTGTCATTTGGTCACTAATGTCCTTTTATGGCTTTCCTCGATGGTTATGGGAACCGTATCAACTGTCCTTTGCCCTTCATTGGTAATCTTGTCGGAAACCTTTTTGATCCACTCCTCGATGTATCTCCTCATGGGTGCCACGTTGATTTCATGCCGGATTTGTATATTGAAGAGTTCACTTTCCAATTCCCTTAGATCAATAGAGATGTTGCACAATGCTTCTTCAATATCCTAGTTTTTAATTGAATAATCAACTAGCCAGTTTTTCACGTCATCTTCCCCATATTCAAGAATGCCATAGCCATTTTCAAATGTCAGTCCTTTATAGATCTCAACTTGTTCATGAAATGCTTGTTTGGTTAAAAACAACAAGTTGAATATCAATTTCGGGTCTTGGAATTCATTGGTGCTTCCAGCTAGATCTATCTCAGTTAGCTTCTTGAATAGTCTGTCTCTTATAGATATGGTCTGGCTACATGCTTGAACGATACCATTTAGGGTTTTTACCTTTTCTTTCCAGCATGCGTTTAGTTGGTTTATTTGATCCGGGGAAGGGAGATCCTCCTCTCTTCTTCTCAATTCTTTCATACTAGTAACTTTAACACCAAATGGTACAAACACATCAAGGTAGAAACCTTGCTTGTTTTTCAAATCTGCTTGCAGATACTCATGAAAAGCATGTGCTCTTATTCCAAAAGAGACCATACTCTTTGACATCTCCCAAGATTATGTTATTAATTCCATTCTTCTCTTTATATTATTTTCTACATAGCCTCGGGCTGATGTGAGAATTATTATTGAACCTTTTAACTTTGCTGTAGGTGTGGTAGGCTCGATCATTGCTAAAGGACTAGCCAACAGTGGAAGGGGAATTAGAGTTCCCTCTAATTGTTTTATTCGCTAATTTAACCTGTCATTCTTCACTTCAAAGCTGTTAATAGAGTTGTCTAGAGCATCTCCAGTTGCTCGATGTATTTGGAAGATCTGGGAAGGACACATGTTCCATAGGTTAATATCTAAATGAGATTCCCCTTTCTTATTCTTTACATCTCTCTTTTCAATAACCAATTTTTTGGATTCACTGTCAAAAACATCGCTCTGAAATGAAAAAGACTCTTGTTTGTCGAAGGTATCGGTCCCAATTATTCCTATTTGAGGGTTCTAGGGAGTAGTGCTCTCTAGCTGGTCTTCGTCGAGGAATATTTTGTCAATGTCAATTTCTAGTTCCATATCTTCGAGGGAGAGATCGTGGATATCACTTTCTAGACTCGATCCCTCCTCTTCTTGCACAACTTTTTTTCTTTTTTTGCTCGTGAGAAGTTTATGAGAACTTTCAATTTTGATGGAGGTAGGGTTCTTATCTCCTCTATTAGAAAAACAGGACCATGGAGCAATAAAATAAAACAAATGCAGAAACAAAACACAGAAGACACACAATACAAGAGAGACACAGATTTACGTGGTTCGCCCAGTGTGGGCTACGTCCACCAGAGAAATTGCCA
>JZKD02S2404940.1:154523-180203 GCA_000966675.3 Picea glauca | reverse complement strand
CCTTTGTTAACATGTCTGCAGGATTCTGGCTAGTGTGTATCTTTTCCAGCTTCAATTGTCCATCTTCCAAGGTGGATCGTATGAATTGGTACCTCAACTATATATGCTTAGTCTTTGAATGGAAGGCTGATTTCTTTGCAAGGTGAATGGCACTCTGACTGTCACAGTACAACCGACTGTTCTCTTGCTTATTTCCCAATTCCTCCATAAACCTTTGTAACCAAATCATTTCTGTACTAGCCTCTGTAGCAGCAACATACTCTGCCTCTGTTGTTGAAAGTGCAACAACCTTTTGCAGTTTCAAAATCCAACTTATTGTTGTTCCACCTGTTGGTCCCGAGTTTATGTTTTAAGGCTATAAAACATACCATCAAGGCATCCGTAAATGATTTAAAGAAAACATTTGGAATTAAGGAATTAAAGAAACATCAAAACAGATTCAGTTTCTCAACTATCTCTGCCTTGCTTCATGTTGATCTTGGATGCTAATGTCTCGCTCAATAGCATCCCATGATCATTCTAACTCAGCCCTATTAGTCGTTGTTTGTAAAATAGTTTTAATAAACTTAGGGCAATGCTGGTTTGATCCTGAAGGCCCGGTTCTACGTTAGGTTGTCTGCTACTGGGGACAGTCATGGATGATAAATTTTAAAAGGTTTGTAAATAGATTTTTGATCAATTGGTTACTTCAGACTTCCAGAGATGAGATCAATGAAAACAATTTTAAAATCTAAAACAGTAATGTAAAACACATTCAAGGCCATTTCCTGGTTTCATAACAATTTCGAGAATTATAAACAACAAATAAACAATGTAGAGAAATATAAGGCTTTAATCAGGAAAGAATCTTATATTTCAACTAGACACTGATGAAAGAAAAAGAACATTTCTAACAAGAATTAAAAATTAAGGAACAAAAGCCTTATAGGTCTTAAAATTGCTAAAGCAATTTCAAAGGAAAAACTATAAAACATTCAACATCCAAACCAACTTGAAAATATAAATCAATGATGTATATAACTCCAAATTGATTACTTGTTAGAAAAACATTTAAAAGGAAAATTTAACAAAGCATGATAAACAGGGGAAGACACATAGTTACAAAGTTGCAAGATCCAGAATCTCGTTTGCGATTTATATTCCGATGAACTTCAAAACTGAAATTACAAAAATGGTTCTCTCCAAAATTTCTGAAGCCCATTCTCAGCCTTTTGAAATTATATTTATACCTTTTCTTCAAAGTTTCACGTTGGTAACTAACCAACTCCCTAATATTACGGTTACATAAAATAATGTCAACCGTTTACAATTTTCTTTTAAAATTCTAATAAAAACATTTAAAAAAGTTTCAAGTTTGCGTTGACGAACTTTCTTTCTCCGTTTCAACGCACTGAACACATTTTCCCAAAAACTTTACTAAGATCTTGGGAGCCTCGGGTATCTCATTTGCTTCAAATGAGAAAAATCTCCTCTGTAATTCAGGCAACCGATTTTTTATCATACTTTCTGTGAATTTAACTGTTTTCAACTTTAAAATCGAAGTCACCATCCACTTGTTAATCTCTGTGATGTTGATCAATTTAATGTTCGAAATTTATTCTTTCTTTTCCTCGATCTCTTCTCTAAACCTCAGTTGATGCTTGGCTATATTGACTTCACCTAACAACCCAGAACAACCATCTGTTCCGATATTCAATGAATCTTTTTCAACGAGATCGAAGATTCATTGGCAATCTTCGTTAACTTCTTTTGTGATTCTTTTATATTCAACCAATTTTGATTCCCAGACTTTTATCATTATATCCCCTTTTCCTTGTTCAAAAATAGATAATTTCTGATTTTTTCCAATTTCTTCTTTTAATGAGGAAGCCACTGCTTTCTAAAAAGTAGTCCTTGCTGCCTTCGCTTCTCTTTCTTTCTGGAACACATTTTCCATGGACTTATTTGATCCTGAAAATAATTCTGAATTATTTCCAGATTCCATAATACTTTTTGTTGTTCCTCTATTTTTGCATATATTTCTGATGCCTGTGTCCTGAAATGTCCAAGTTCAACTACCTGGTTAGTAATAAAATTAATCTTATCATGCAACTGTTTATTTTCTTCTCCTAGCTTTTGAACTTGTTCCTGTGTGACCTGTATTAGATGTTTTGCCTCATCTAAATCTTTATTTAATTTTTGGATTTCTTGCATATCTTTGAGTCTAGCTTGTTCTAGACTCTTCAGTATTCCCCAACCAATATTTCTTTCATTTTCCTTCAGTCTGTCTTGCAACTGGGTTATTTCTTGATCCTTCTGTTCAAGCATAGTTGTTAGGTTTCCGACATAATATATATTAGCTTATGCTATAGCACCCATTGTTCCTGCTAACTCTGTAGAGAACTCTCCTTCCTTGAGTTTCTTCCCATCTATGATAACTCTATGCTTCTTAATCGATCTTTCTCCTACAGGATGAATTTCCTGTTTCAAGACAACTCTTCGCTTTTTGCTAAAAAAGTAATCCGATGGGGGGGTTTCATCTCTTGAAATCAGCTCTAGGTCACTAACATATATAACTCCTTCATGAGGGGTTTCGAAAGTAGACTGTAATGGGGTTAATGAGGTGATAGGACTACCAAGCTCTTTTGAAGCAGTTCCACCTATCTTTTCTGGAACATCATCAAGAATTATTGGACTTGTTTCCAGTCCTTTTCCTTTCTCTGTCCCTATTTCCTTTATTTGAGAACCTTCTATTTTTTGAGGAGGTATTTCAGCATCCTTCAACTTATCTTTATCATTGGCTTTACTCTGAGTATTAGTTTCAAACCCTGGAGGGATTTCTTCCTGTTCTGGCAATGAGATCGAAATTTCACCCTGTAAAATCTTCGGCAAACAACTTCGCCTATGGCTTTGAAAAGATGCAAACCCAGCCTGTGAGTCTGGTGGCAAGGCTTGTACCCTGCTCTGCACTTCCTCATAAGATTTAACATCTTTGAAAATATCATCATAAACTAAAACTTCATGTTCATATGCTTTTAAATTACAATGTATGTAATGCCGACTAATTATTTGGTAAGGGTCATATTTTCTGTGCTCGATGTCTACTAACTTCACTTCCTCCAATGCCTCGGCCTCCGCCTTAGAATGGCCTAAGTTTGATAAAGTAAATTTCCCGACATGAACAGGGAAAGATGGCCATGCTTTTTTCTGAAGGGATTTTAATTCTAACCCAATACCACCCTTGGCTAACTGATGAGCTACTTCTCTGCATACTAATATGTCTGGTAAGAATTTCGGGAGTGCGTGAGGTTGAATGGAACAGCCATAAACCCTAACATAGGAAACATTTTCCTCAATAAACTAGTCATCAACTGATTTGAGGCTTTCTATGACTGCATCAGAAATGCGAGGGGGTTCGCATCCAAAAAATATTTTGTGCAGAGGAATAATGACATAATGACAAACATCATAAAAAACATCTTTTGCATTTTCTTCCCAAAGAGTTGAGTGGTATTTATGCACAGGCTCTGGGCAAGAAGCATTCCAACTCCAATTCATTAATGGAAAATGAGTCATAAAACAAATGGCATCCATGATGTACGCAGACATATAAAAAGTCACTAGCTGTCCCTTGGACTTAGCTGCTTTATAATTTACAACCTCTTGCGTTAAGTTATCTGACAAAATTTTATGCCAGTTAAAACTATGTCCTTCTGAAACTTCTTCTAAGAAGGGTACCCAGTCTGCATGAAAGTGACAGGGATCTTTTCTCCTGAAAAGTCTGCATAACATCATGGCTACATAAACTATATATTCATTTAAGGAAGCTGAAGCATAAATCCCATGAGCATCAGCCCTAAACTTTGTTTTGGACCTCGCCCATCCTCTAATCATGTCAGGATATGTCTGGCCTGCTTCAACACATTTTTTTCTTTGAAACTCAGCTAAAAATTCAGCATTAAAGGTGTGTCTATAATTCAGGGAGAGTTTATACATTACTTGAATGTGCTCAGGCCTGAATGAGACGACGATAGCTCCTTTCTCGTTCAGAATGCTTCTTGTTGGGATATCTACCCTATCTAGAGCCCAGCCGATCATATCGGTATATGTCACCAACCTCGGACGCGCAACAACTTTATGAAGCTCAGTCTCAGCAATGTCTCAGAGGTGATTTTCCGAATCAGGGTCTGCATATTTAAGCTCATCTTCTAGCAATTCAGAAATTCCAGTCTGCGATTTGACGGAGTGTATGGTGTGTGGAGTGGTATCCGAGATAATATCACCTTCCTGTTGGTCTTCGTTTTTCTTCAGAGCTTTTTTAGGTGCCATAGATCTGCGTTTAACTTGAAAACCTGTCACAGAGATTGGATGAAAAAAACTTAGCTTTGAAATGAAAATACAGATGTTCGGTCGTTTAATTTGAATATATCTTAAACATAATGAGAATCGTACATCTGTCACGAAATAAAAGCTCGTAATGCAGAAAAGATTTTCGGAGATATGCATTCAATGCCCGTACTTAGGCTTTCTCGTCATTTTCAAATAAAAGAGAAACATACTTAATCGGACCACGATGCATTAATGAACACTTCAAAAAAGAATTAACTTTAAAACTATTTAGAAAGTGGATTATTAGTGTTAATTTTGAGTTAAATTTGAAAACTTGATTTTCGGGGTTTCGTCAGTCTTGATGTCGAAAAAATATGTCATCGAAGAAACCCGATTGTTGAAATTGCGATGTATTAATTTAAATTAAAATGTTTTTAGTATGTTAATTAATTGAGATTTGATCTTTTCGGGATTTCGTTAATCGGAAAATCGGAAATCAGGATTTCGGGAAATATGATGACAAGAAACACGCTTCTCATAGAACCGCGAATCCCGAAATCGTGATGTAATTATTTAAGTCTTAATCATTCTTAGAAGAGATTAGATTAATTCGTATCTTTACTTAAGGATCAAAAGTATCGCGAAATCGGGTATCAGGGTTTCATAAATTGGGAATTCGGGAAACATAATGACAATGATATATGATCTTATTGAACTGTGAATCCCGATATCGCGATGTGATTAACTTAATTTTTAAATGCTCTTAAATGAAAATTAAATAATTTGTGTTTTAATTAAGTCTTAAAGTATCGGGAGATCGGGGATTGGGGTTTCAAAATTTGATTTGTATTTAAATTTGTTTACGACAAACCTCGAATCTCGATTTCTTTAACATTTGAGTGAAAAACTCGCAAATTTAAAATTATACTCCTTTTAAATAATTTTTTGAAAAGTGTTGGAAAATTTATATGTTTGTAAACCTTTATCCGTTCTTTATTCAAAAATAATTAAAAAGGTATCGCAAATTTCAGAAATGATGTAATTTTTCTTTGAGAAAAGCCGAAACCTTAAAAATAAAAATCTAGACCTTAGGGACAAAAAATTTAAGCTTTGTTTCAACATAGGCTCCAACTGGGGACCTCGTCTCCCTACGGGATGAGGAGAACATGTAGACTCAGTGCCTTCATTGGGTAAATGGTGTCAAGGGTTTATCTCTGATAAACTGATCAAGGAGAAGAAAAAGAGATTATATAAAGTCTTTGAAAACCTTTTCAAAACTTTTTATTTACTTGAAACTTAGTTATAATCTTCTTCACTATTCTCCTTCCCGTTCCAAATTTGTGTTAGTATTGAGATGATTAGAAAAATCTTAGGAAACTTAACAGATTATTGTAAATTTCAGCTTGCATCCATCGAAATAAAATTTATAATTTTTTTTTTTTAAATGGGAAGCTCTATTTTGACTTAGGATGAATATCCGGCTTCGAAAAACTGATTACTAGAATAGAGTAATAGATAAGTATGACAACCTTACAGACACCTCAGATATTGCTTCACTGCCAGCAGGCATGTTCAGTACTCCAGTGAAGTTATCTATCCCTTTTTACTGAATTTCCTTTCACTGCTTCGAGTGCTAATTTTATGCTCAGATATTGCTTCACTGCCAGTAGGCCTGTTCAGTACCCCGGTGAAGTTATCTATTTCTTTTATATTTAGACGAGGGAAATCATTTAAATGAATTTCCTTTCATCGTCTGTAGGATTAGATGGGGGCAATCAAATATGAATTTCCTTTCACCATTTGTCTTATAGTTAGCTTGTGCCTACGAAGCGGGGGCAATCAGTGATACTTAATATATCAGGGGTGGTGATCTGTGTAAAAATTTATAATAGAGGTTTGTCAACTTGTTTTGGTTATTCTAGACCAATTTTTCTCAACCTTCAAAAACCCCTCAGTCTGTAGAGAAAAAGGGAAAAATTAATTTCAGGGGATTTTCTTTTGAGCAAGCTTAAAACCTCAGACAAACTGTTAAGAAACTTAAGATAAAATCAACTCAAACATAACTAGTTTTAGTCAGAGAGAAAGAACTATGAAAACTGACCTAACTGAATTTAATCATTTGTTGATTTTCAAAGTTCATACAAAATCTCTCCTACTATGATAGGAAAGTCCGAAAACGTGAAAGATAGTACTGAGGGTATAAAAGGATATTTTTCAACAATCTGTAAACCAGAACACCTAGGTTATAACTTCAAAAATAACTCTTTGGATTTTTTATTATTTTTTATTTTGGTATAAACAGTTAACTAATTTTATTTATTTACAAAATGTGAATGGGTTTTCTGAAATGAAAAACAAACGGTATATACAATGATTTTTTTTTATTTTGTTTATATATTATTATTATTATTATTATTGAATTAATTATTCCATATAATGCTTTAAAAAATGCCCATTAATAGGGGCGTTTAAGATCTTACCATCCAAATTTTCAAGCAGAAATGAATTTTTGTCTTCAGAAGATGCTACCTTAAATGGTCCATACCAAATATGATCGAATTTACCATTTTTTCCTGAATCTTCTTTTCGAGCATCCCACCTCAAAACCAGATCACCTGGGAGAAAGTTCCTGTCCTTGGATTTATAATCAAATAATATTTTCATATCATCTTGGCACTTCTGAAACTTTTCGTCCACTACATCCCTGTGCTGCTGAACTTCAATCAACCGATTTATCCTTCTGGTGAGAGGGTTTGATTCTTCCTTCTCCTCTTGCCATAGTTTCATCACAGGAAGTGCTAGGTTTATGGGCAACACTACATCTGTTCCATATACCATTTGAAAGGGAGAAGTACCGATAGAATTTTTTGTGCCTATCTGATTTGCCCATAGAGCATATTTTAAATGTAAATGCCAAGATTTTTTATTTTCGTTTAAGACTTTCTTGATTATACTGATCAAACTCTTGTTAGAAGATTCTGCCAAACCATTTCCTTGCGGGTAGTATGCTGTGGAATGACCCAATACAATATTATATTTTTGGAAAAAGATGATCATTGCTATGGATTTAAAATCCTGTGCATTGTCTGTGACTATATTTCTAGGAAAGCCAAACCTTGACAATATATTCTCTTCTAAAAAGTCTATAACTACTGAATCAATGGCCTTCCTTGTTGGGATAGCTTCCACCCATTTAGTGAAATAGTCTGTAGCAGTGAGAATCCATCTATGTTGGGCACTTGAATGAGGATTTATCTCATCTATGAAGTCAAGTCCCCATTTCTGAAAAGGAGCTTCTGTCTTGACTGGAACTAATGGCATCGCTGGTAGCTTATGTTTCCCTGTAAAAAATTGGCAAGGGCTGCAAGCTCGTACCTTAGCATTTACATCTGGGAAAAGTTTAGGCCAGTAATAACCAACCCTCAGGATTTTATATGCTGTAGCTCTCCAAGCATGGTGTCCTCCATAGACTCCTTCATGAAATTGACTTATAACTTCCTCTATTTCTGATTCAACCAGACAGACTAAGAGGAAACCAAGAAGGTCTTTCCAGTATAGTCGTTTCTCGGAAATACAGTATTTAACTGCATGCAGCTTCAACGTTCTAGATTTGGATGGAGACAAGTCGGCTGGACATTTCAAGGTTAATAAGTATGCTACTATGTCCTTGTACCAATTCGACGACGCAAATTTCTCCTCGATCTTGTTTTCGACTATTTGGTCATCAAGTTCATTCACATCTATACATCCTTCTTCCTCCTGAGCACTGTTTATTCCAAGAGCCCTGAAATTGGATTCAACTAAAAGTTTAGCTAAACCCTGTCCTTTTACCAATTTGGTCGGTTTAACCTCCAAGTCAAACTCTTGAATTTTTGCAAGCCATCTTCCTCTTTTACCATCACTGTCTGCTTGAACCAAGATATCTTTTACAACACTAGTGGGTACATATGCGATCACTTTAGAATGTAACACATACGTTCTGAAAGCTTTCAATGCTTTTACCATAGCATAAACTTGCTTTTCCATTATATTGTATTTAAGTTCAACATCTTGGAGGCTTTTTCTAAAGAAGGCTATAGGCTGCTCGAAACCTTCTTCATTCTTCTGAAGGAGAACAACAACAAGTGTGTGTTCAGAGGCAAATGAAAAAATGAGAAAATCTTTAAGATAATCCGGGCTCGCTAGTACTGGTGCCTTACTTATAACTTTCTTAATGTGGGAAAATGATGCCTTAGCTTCTGCTGTCCACTTTACTTCGCTGTTTTTTCTGAGCATATCTGTAATCAATTTAACAATTTCAGCGAAGTTAGGAATAAATCTTCTCAAGAAATTTATTTTTCCTAAAAATGATTGAATTTCTTTAACATTCCTAGGAATAGCTATTGTATCTATAGCCTCTACTCTATTAGGATCAATCCCGATTCCATATCGAGATACTATATGACCCAACAACTTGCCTTCCTGCATAGCGAAATGAGACTTTTTAGGATTTAAGGATAGACCAAACCTGCGTCATTTTTCAAATGTTTGTTTGAGATGAATCATATGGCCTTCTTCTGATTTTGAAAAAACAGTAAGATCATCCAAATATATGACTACGAACTTGTCCCATTCACCGACGAAAGCAATATCCATTGCGCGTTGAAAAATAGCTCCTGCATTCATTAGTCCAAACGACATTTTATCATACATAAACGTGCCCCAAGGAGTGGTAAATGCGGTTTTTTCCTTCTCAAGCTCACTGACGACAATTTGATTATAACCTGAAAATCCATCAATCATGGACATTCTATTAGCCCCTACTAATTTTTCAAGAATGTGGTCCATTTTAGGTAGAGGATAATTATCTTTAAGAGAAGATTTATTAAGATTCCTGAAATCCACACATAATCTGATTTCCCCATTTTTCTTTCTAACTGGGACCAGATTAGCTACCCATTCAGAATATCTTAGAGGAACAATAATCTTAGCGTCTAGAAGTTTTTTAACTTCTCGTTCAATAACAGGTAATAAAATAGGGTTAAATTGTCAGAGTTTTTGTTTGAAAGGTTTGACACCTGGTTTAAGTGGTATTTTATGTTCTATCACAGAAGTGTCATATGTTTTCAAATCTTCGTATGACCATGCAAAAACATCTTTATATTTTTTTAACAACTCCGTATATTTGTTTTTGTTTTCTATTGATAAATATTTAGATAACTTAACCATTTTGGGGTTATTTTCAGTTTCTATATTACAATCTTCAACCTCCTCTAGCTGAGGTTGTAGAATAGTTTTAGAAGGAATGTCATCTTTATTAAAGAGTCTTTCCAAAGGGATTAGACCTTTGGGGATTTGGTTGTTTTTGAGAACAAGCATCCGGTGGTTAGCAATTTTATCATGAAATTCTTTTGAATCTTCCCCTTCTTGCATGATCCAAATATGATCATTTTGATTCTCCCAATCGTTATATGTTTCTGCAAATTCATCTAACGATTCAAGAAACTTTCTAAGCTTCTAATCGTCTTCAAAAACCTACCAATGTTGTATATTATTTGGTATCGAAGGACGATGTCTCATTTTCATATTATATTTTAAATTAAAAGCAGTCGAGGGTGTAAAAGTTGATGCAGCTTTGGCTAAAGCATCAGCCTGTTGATTTTCGGATCTAGGGACGAAATGAAAATTCATAGATGTAAAGAAATTCTAAATCAAATCCCAAACACAATTCCTATAAGACCATAATCTAGGATGCTTAGCTTGATATTGCCAATTCACTTGTTTTATGATTAATTCAACATCACCAAATATTTCAAGATTCTTAATTTTCATCCTTCTAGCAGCTTCTAATCCGAGCACTAGAGCTTCATATTCACATACATTATTTGTACAATATATATACCACTGGAGCCTATATGAAAAAGGAATAACAAATTGATCATCAGGAGAGATAAGAAGTGCTCCAGCCCCAACTCCAAGATAGGAGGAAGCACCATCAAAATACATTTTCCATACACCAGTATTATATACATTTTTCTCTATTTCTTTTTTTTCAAATTTTTCTTCTGTACATTTATCATCTACATCTACTTCAAAATCATCATCTAGAGATAATATACAATTTCCTAAATCTTGGTCGGAAATATAAACTGGATGATTGATAGGATTATTTGGGTCACTTACTGTAAATGCCAACCTAGTCTCCCTATAAAGACGAGTGAATTGGCCTTCGAAAACAGGGATTGTAGCATATGTCACATCTAACTGGAGGGATCCTCCAAGCTTAGCGCCCCATGATCTAGATAATAGCATTCCATATTTTGGGGGAATATCAACAACTACTACATCCATAAGGATACTTTTAGCAGGTATTTGAGCCAAACCTACCACTAAGTCTTTAATCATACCTATGCATTTTACTTTCCTTGAATCGAAAGAATATAGATCACCATAGGGTCTTGTGATTTCGAGACCAAGTTTTTCCATTATTGCCTTTGGCATAACATTATGGGAAGCTCTAGAATCCAACATACAGTTATGTAAAAGATGATCGGAAAGGGCTGGTGTAAGATAAAAAGGAGCCACGGTATCTCTAGCACCTTCGACGTGTGGACCAAAAACTAGGATAGGCTTGTCATCTTAGAAGTTAATAGCGTCGGCCTGACTTTCATCTTCAGAAAAATTAATCATTTTGGCTATTTGTTTTCGGTATACTAGATTTTTAGCTAATTCGACAAGGGGGGTAGGAATTTTGATTTTACTTATTTCGTTTTCCAAGTTAAAGTTTCCTAGAGCCTTGTCATTTTCAATGTTTGGGGCTTCCATACCTTTTTTCTCAGTTTTACGTTGAGATGTAATCTTATTTTCTTTTATCGGAGCTTGTGTATTTACAGGGTGTGTTCCTACTGGTTCTAACTGTACAGGGTGGGTATCAGTTGTATTTCTTTTTGCATACTATTTATCTGCAACTTTTGGATTTACCTCATTGGTATCATTTCTTAACAATCCCTTTTTTGTTGTAACAATTGGGAGATTTTTATTTCTTGGTCTTAGATTATATTTTCTCTGTAACTCAGCAATAATATCATCTGCAATATTTTGATATGTACAATCATCAGTGACACTATTGTTAACTTTATCTTCTAATTTACTTTCTTTAATCAAAGACGCTTCATAATCCTGTCTAGATAAGTAAGGGAATTTATTATCATCACCAAGATTACTAATATCTTCGTTTAATTCTTCAAATTCTCCCAAATCTTCTTCTCCAATATAATTTTCACTTTTAAAGGGTGTTTGAATTTTTTGATCTTCATTTTTTATCATTTTATGTGGTCCCTAAGGTTTAGGATTTTTTTGGAAATCTTTTCTGGGAAAATTATCTCTTTTAGATTTTTCTAGTTCCATTTTCGAGATCTTGTTTGAAAGTTCTCGAACGACCCTAGCCATCTCTTCTATTCTATCTCCAGAAGATTTTCCTGACCCTGAAGGTCCACCTTGTTCTTTAAATTTTTTATTTTCTTTATTTCCAGTTTCGGTCTTTGCTTTAATCTTTCCTGATGCCATCATATTAGATTCGATTTCAACTACATCATCCTGCATTTTAGAGAGATCTAATGATCTCCTTTCTCTCAATAGTAAAGCAAAGTTGGGATCAAAAGCGCCAACAAAAGTCACTTTTGTTGTAGGTTGTGAAGGTTTAACTTCAGCTAGAATTTTATTGTATAATTTATTAAACCTCTGTGTGAATTCTAGAACTGACTCAGAGTTTTTCTTTCTGAGGGCTCCAAATTTGGTTAAATAGTAGAGGTGATCCTTCCTCTCACCCCATTGTCTGATGAATGCACTCTCAATCTCTTCATAGGATCTTAATGATCCAGCTGGTAAGGATCGAAACCAAGTCCTCACCTATCCCTCAAACATTTGAACAAGTAATCTAGAATAAACATCTTCATGTTATATTCCGAGTATATCTGCAAATTGATCGAAAAAGTTTATATGTTCTTGTGCAGTCAAATCACCCTCCCTTGTAAATTTCGAGAGGCTCTTCATATAGTTCTCAGGGAGATCATGAAGAGGAACAGAAAGAACAAGGGGAGCATATCTAGCAGCCACTTTGGCAAAAATCTTGGGAAGTGGTACTTGACCACCTCCAGGAGCACCACCTCCAGCTCCAACACCTCCTTGTGCCGCCATGGTTAGATTTGGGACTGAAGTTTGGATAGTGTGTGGAAAATATTCTCGAAAAATTGGAGATGAAACTTTGGGAAATGAGAAAGTATCAAAAGAGGGGGGAAGTGAAAGTTATCTTTAAAAAGTTTCCGATGAGTTTGATTGTGTAAAGTTAGGCTGATCTGTAGAATAAGTTGATAAAAGGATTTGTTTAATTGATTTTCGTGATTTTAAATTTTTTTCCAGATTAGAGACTGGCAAGGTTTGTTTACTATCTGGGTTTTTTCTGGTGTTCTTACGGCTACTAGCCAGTTTATTTAATGTGGATTCGCCAAGTGAAAAATAATTTAGCCTTAGAAAGTTTTTTGTTCTTGTTCACTATCAACAACAGAAAATGTCAATGTCGTTCTTCCCAGGGAAATGATTCGTTTCTTCATTCCCCAACAACGACGCCAAAAATATGTTGGTCCTGAGTTTATGTTTTAAGGCTATAAAACATACCGTCAAGGCATCCGTAAATGATTTAAAGAAAATATTTGGAATTAAGGAATTAAAGAAAGATCAGAACAGATTCAGTTTCTCAACTGTCTCTGTCTTGCTTCCTGTTGCTCTTGGATGCTAATGTCTCACTCAATAGAAGCCCATGATCATTCTAACTCGGCCCTATTAGTAGATGTTTGTAAAATATTATTAAATAAACTTTGGGCAATGCTGGTTTGATCCCGAAGGCCCGGTTCTACGTTAGGTTGTCTGCTACTTGGGACAGTCATGGATGATAAATTTTAAAAGGTTTGTAAATAGATTTTTGATCAATTGGTTACTTCAAACTTCCAGAGATGAGATCAATGAAAACAATTTTAAAATCTAAAACAGTAATGTAAAACACATTCAAGGCCGTTTCCTGGTTTCATAACAATTTCGAGAATTATAAACAACAAATAAACAATGCAGAGAAATATAAGGCTTTAATCAGGAAATAATCTTATATTTCAACTAGACACTGATGAAAGAAAAAGAACATTTCTAACAAGAATTAAAAATTAAGGAACAAAATCCTTACAGGTCTTAAAATTGCTAAAGCAATTTCAGAGGAAAAACTGTAAAACATTCAACATCCAAACCAACTTGAAAATATAAATCAATGATGTATATAACTCCAAATTGATTACTTGTTAGAAAAACATTTAAAAGGAAAATTTAACAAAGCATGATAAACAGGGGAAGACACATAGTTACAAAGTTGCAGGATCTAGAATCTCGTTTGCGATTTATATTCCGATGAACTTCAAAACTGAAATTACAAAAATGGCTCTCTCCAAAATTTCTGAAGCCCATTCTCAGCCTTTTGAAATTATATTTATACCTTTTCTTCAAAGTTTCACGTTGGTAACTAACCAACTCCCTAATATTACGGTTACATAAAATAATGTCAATCATTTACAATTTTCTTTTAAAATTCTAATAAAAACATTTAAAAAAGTTTCAAGTTTGTGTTGACGAACTTTCTTTCTCTGTTTCAATGCACTGAACACATTTTCCCAAAAAATTTACTAAGATCCTGGGAGCCTCGGGTATCTCATTTTCTTCAAATGAGAAAAATCTCCTCTGTAATTCGGGCAACCGATTTTTTATCATACTTTCTGTGAATTTAACTATTTTCAACTTTAAACTCGAAGTCACCATCCACTTGTTAATCTCTATGATGTTGATCAATTTGATGTTCAAAATTTATTCTTTCCTTTCCTTGAGCTCTTTTCTAAACCTCAGTTGATGCTTGGCTATATTGACTTCACCTAACAACCTAGAACAACCATCTGTTCCGATATTCAATGAATTTTTTTCAACGAGATCGAAGATTCCTTGACAATCTTCGTTAACTTCTTTTGTGATTCTTTTATATTCAGCTAATTTTGATAACCAGACTTTTATCATTATATCCCCTTTTTCCTGTTCAGAAATAGATAATTTCTGATTTTTTCCAATTTCTTCTTTTAATGAGGAAGCCACTGCTTTCTGAAAAGTAGTCCTTGTTTGCTTCGCTTCTCTTTCTTTCCGGAACACATTTTCCATGGACTTATTTGATTCCTGAAAATAATTCTAAATAATTTCCAGATTCCATAATACTTTTTGTTGTTCCTCCTCTATTTTTGCATATATTTCTGATGCCTGTGTCCTGAAATGTCCAAGTTCAACTGCCTGGTTAGTAATAAAATTAATCTTATCATGCAACTGTTTATTTTCGTCTCCTAGCTTTTGAACTTGTTCTTGTGTGACCTGTATTAGATGTTTTACCTCATCTAAATATTTATTTAATTTTTGGATTTCTTGCATATCTTTGAGTCTAACTTGTTCTAGACCCTTCTGTATTCCCCAACCAATATTTCTTTCATTTTCCTTCAGTTTGTCTTGCAACTGGGTTATTTCTTGATCCTTCTGTTCAAGCATAGTTGTTAGGTTTCCGACAGAATATATATTAGTTGATGCTATAGAACCCATTGTTCCTGCTAATGAGAACTCTCCTTCCTTGAGTTTCTTCCCATCTATGATAACTCTAAGCTTCTTAATCGATCTTTCTCCTACAAGATGAATTTTCTGTTTCAAGAAAACTCTTCGCTTTTTGCTAAAAAAGTAATCCGATGGGGGGATTTCATCTCTTGAAATTGGCTCTAGGTCACTGACATATAGAACTCCTTCATGAGGGGTTCTGAAAGTAGACTGTAATGGGGTTAATGAGGTGATAGGACTACCAAGCTTTTTTGAAGCAGTTCCACCTATCTTTTCTGGAACATCATCAAGAATTATTGGACTTGTTTCCAGTCCTTTTCCTTTCTCTGTCCCTGTTTCCTTTATCTGAGAACCTTCTGTTTTTTGAGGAGGTATTTCAGCATCCTTCAAATTATCTTTATCATTGGCTTTACTCTGAGTATTAGTTTCAAACCCTGGAGGGGTTTCTTCCTGTTTTGGCAATGAGATCGAAATTTCACCCTGTAAAATCTTTGGCAGACAACTTCGCCTATGGCTTTGAAAAGATGAAAACCCAGCCTGTGAGTCTGGTGGCAAGGCTTGTACCCTGCTCTGCACTTCCTCATAAGATTTAATATCTTTGAAAATATCATCATAAACTGAAACTTCATGTTCATATGCTTTTAAATTACAATGTATGTAATGCCGACTAATTATTTGGTAAGGGTTATGTTTTCTGTGCTCGATGTCTACTAACTTCACTTCCTCCAATGCCTCTGCCTCCGCCTTAGAATGGCCTAAGTTTGATAAAGTAAATTTCCTGACACGAATAGGGAAAGATGGCCATGCTTTTTTCTGAAGGGCTTTTAATTCTAACCCAATACCACCCTTGGCTAACTGATGAGCTACTTCTCTGCATACTAATATGTCTGGTAAGAATTTCGGGAGTGCGTGAGTCGGAATGGAACAACCATAAACCCTAACATAGGAAAAATTTTTCTCAATGAACCAGTCAGCAACTGATTTGAGGCTTTCTATGACTGCATTAGAAATGCGAGGGGGTTTGCATCCAAAAAATATTTTGTGCAGAGGAATAATGACATAATGACAAACATCATAAAAAAAATCTTTTGCATTTTCTTCCCAAAGAGCTGAGTGGTATTTATGCACAGGCTCTGGGCAAGAAGTATACCAACTCCAATTCATTAATGGAAAGGGAGTCATAAAACAAATGGCATCCATGATGTACGCAGACATATAAAAATACACTGGCTGTCCCTTGGACTTAACTACTTTATAATTTACAACCTCTTGCGTTAATTTATCTGACAAAATTTTATGCCAGTTAAAACTACGTCCTTCTGAAACTTCTTCTAAGAAGGGTACCCAGTTTGCATGAAAGTGACAGGGATCTTTTCTCCCAAAAAGTCTGCATAACATCATGGCTACATAAACCATATATTCATTTAAGGAATCCAAAGCATAAATCCCATGAGCACCGGCCCTAAACTTTGCTTCGAACCTCGCCCATCCTCTAATCATGTCAAGATATGTCTGGCCTGCTTCAACACATTCCTTTCTTTGAAACTTAGTGTTGGTCACTATAATTGCTTAATTAATTTCAAACAATCAAGTGCTACATAAATTGTCAACCCAGGGAAGTCTATTTATTTCAAAGGTAACCACGCACTATATATGCTCAATTCCAAAAGTAACCTAGAGTTGTAGTAAATAAAACTATATTAATCACACTTGCCTTGAATAAACTGAAGTTCTGACTTGAATTACAGGAAATCAACTTACCTATTGCAGAGCTTAAAGAGATGATTAATCTAAAGAATCCTAGATTACATTAAAATAACAACCACAACAGGAAAGAACAACTATTATGTAACTAGAGAACAGGACCCTATTCCCAAGCAGGAACTCCAACACCTTGTTTCTGATTAACACACTTTCATGAAAACATTAATGCATTGAAGTCTAACTATATCTAACAGAGAACAAGACCCTTAATCCCTTCCTTTAAGCAGGAACCTTCGGCACCAGTCTCTGATTAGCTCACTCATGGAAATAATTGAAAGCTGACTACTTCTAACAGAGAACAAGACCCTTAATCCCTTCCTTTAAGTAGGAACCTTTAGCACCAGTCTCTGATTAGCACACTCATGAAAATAATTGAAGGCTAACTACTTCTAACAAAGAACAGGACCCTTAATCCCTTCCTTTAAGTAGGAACCCTAAGCACCAGCCTCTTATTAGCACACTCATGAAAATAATTGAAGGTTAACTACTTCTAACAGAGAACAAGACCCTTAATCCCTTCCTTTAGGCAAGAACGTTTAGCACCAATCTCTGATTAACACACTCATGAAAATAATTGAAGGTTAACTACTTCTAACAAAGAACATGACCCTTAATCCCTTCCTTTAAGCAGGAACCCTTAGCACCAGTCTCTGATTACCAAACTTCCTTAAATTCATCACACAGGATTGCCAACTAAAATGATTATCAATTATCCAAGCATAAACCACATGAAAACAATGTAACGTTCGGTAAGACAGAGTTCAGTAGTGTTTCAGCAAAGCAGAATTCATTAAAGTAGTGTTTCAGCAAAACATAAACTAATCAAGGCATAAACATAATTCACACTAACACACTATAAAACTAACGGGTAAATCTTGTGAAGAAGGTGGGCCCTCCCTTCTCACAAGATTCCCCTGAGACGAAGAGACTAGAGAAGGATGCTCAAAACAATCTTTTATTCATCTATCAATGTATCATATTACAATTTGAAAAATGAAGTACGTCCTTCTCTGTGAAACTCTCTTAGTAAAACTGGGCCTTTCGAATGATGATTTCCTCTTATTTAAAGAGGGAATCCCTTCAATACAATTGATCAAAAATTACAGATGTATATCTGAGTCCTATTCTTAGTCAAATCAACTTTCTAAACCGAAATAGGATGTCCTAGTCTCCCGCAACATAATGCTATTACAAGTGCTGAATGAGGTGTTTCTCTTATGATTGGAGTAACAGTTCTTTCTTGTTGCTGCTGTTGCATGCTGTTTCAGCATCGCAAATCGCGAGCTGTTTCAGCCAAGGGATTTGCGCTCTGACTGTTTCAGCACTTCTCAGGTAGCAGCGATGGTTGATGCTTGGCTCACAGTGTGGTTTTTGTGGTCAATCTGTGTGAGTTGTTGTTGACCACGGATTGTGTAATGGTTTCCCTTGTGTTTCAGCATCGTTGACCATAGACTGTGTAACAACTTCCTCTGTGTTTCAGCATCATCGACCATGGACTGTGTAACAACTTTTGTGTTTCAGCATCATCGACCATGGACTGTGTAATAGCTTCTGTGAATTGTTGTTTCAGCAGCAGACCTCGAATGCTAATCTGCAGTTTGAACTGTTTCAACACTTATACATTTCTAATCAATGGTTAAGTACGAGAGTGATGTGAAATTGTATGCAAAACAGATTAAACGTATAGTAAAGAGAAGAGACATTATATACCTTTGGAAAGATAGGATAAAGTGATAATATGAGTTTAAATGTGAGTGATCAAGAGTGTAATAGTGGCAAAAAGTATGGGAAAAAGGTACATTGTGTGGTCCTAACATCCCCCCCAACTTAAAATTTTGCATGTCCTAAGGCAACTTCACTCTGAATCAGAGTCTGAATATCGACTCTGAGCATGCAAGTTACTCAAGCAGTAGTTGTGGGAGGTACTGTCCGTTGGTGCTCTGAACCCTTGGATCCGTTGTAACCTTTGCCAAGTTGTTGTTTCTGTCTTCTTAGGTAGCTTATAATGGATTTGATATCTTTCTATTGGCAGCCAGAGGATAGCAAAATAAAACCGGTACCTTATCTAGCTTTCAGCACATTGCTGAACAAACTGGATGTAGTTAGGTACCCTGGATATTGCTACCTCAAGATTAGTAGGGATAAAAGGGTGGTGTTCCTGCCTTTTCTCAGTGGATTGCAGCCAAAACAAGTTATTTTCCTGGAGGGCAGCAATCTCTACATATCTAATGAAGTGATGACAATCCTGAAGCACTGTTGATTGTAGCTGCTGAACATGTTTAGTCATCCCTGATTTCTTTAAGAACTGATAATATTCTGTGACAAAGGTGGTTGCATTCTGTGGCTCTGGTCTTATCCAGAGAAGATGGTTATCTTCATTGTGCTTGGCAGCCAAGAAGTCATCCTGCCACAAAATCTGATTGTGGAGAAAGGAGGTGAATGCCCGAATCTGGATGTCCCCAAAAAGAGGGTTAAGGTTCAGCTGCATGTTCTCGGGGATGGTCTCGTTATGAAAGTATGCCTCACAGAGGAGGTGCTGATCCCTAGTAGAGGCTTCTGCAATTTTTTTGACAAAATATATTGGGTGTAGTACTGCATGGGGTCTGCCCTCTGTGATTGATTTGATCTGAAACCATGTAAGTCGTTCCATGAGGAACAAGGAGTAATTACAAGATGGGTTCCTTGTAGCCAATAGCTTTTTTTCCAAGTCAAATACTAGGGCCAATCTGCCTTTCAACTCTTTGTTCTATTTCTTAAGGGCTCGAGCTTCCTGGTGTGTATGTTCTAAAGCTTCCCAATTTGAGTAAGTGTGATTTATCCAGATTTTTCTGTACTCTTGCAGGTTTTTGGCCTGTGTAGCAGCATACTCTTTCTTCCATTTCTATATTATTGCCTGCTCATCCCATGGCTGAGTCTGTGTTTCAGCGTTGTAAGTAGTGGGGTGAGGTACGGTTTGAGTAGATTGCTCCACAAAAGTGTAGATGTTGATATGGCTGGGAGGTGTAAATGCCTCAATAGGCATTGTCTGTACAACTTTGTTAACAAAAGTAGGGGTTTTATTTGTTGCAATGCAGGGCTCAGTCTTAATCTTTGGAGGTCCTGCTAGTTCTTGTGTTTCAGCTATAGCTGGTTCTTGTGTGACAGCTATATCTGGTTCTTGTGTAACATCAGGTTCTTCTTTGACTACAAAAGTTGAAGGAGTAGGGAGAGATCCTGGGATTGGGACTTGAATTACCTTGTAGCCTGCTTGATAGTAGATATCCCCACATTGACAACACATATATTCTTTACACGAGATTTCTGTTGTAGTCCCCTCTGACAGGGTTTCTATATGAGCTAGGGTGTACAGATTAAGCTCATTTTCATATGCTTCCTTTGCCATGGCTAGTTCTTGCTTGTATGCTTACAGTTCAGACTTTAGAAACTCATTTTCTTCTTAGACAGAGGCCATTGTTGGTTCTGGTTGAGGGGTGACTGGTTCTTGTGTAGCAGTCACAACTGTACTAGATGGTTCTTGTGTTTCAGCTTTTTGATGTAAGGAGAGTAATGTTGCAGCACCCCAGACCTCTAATTCCTGTATCTCAGTGTCAATATCAGCAACTGGTTCTTGTGTTTCAGTCGTAGTTGGTTCTTGTGTGGCAGCTATGGCTGGTTCTTGTGTTTCAGCCACTGAATGAGTAGTTGGTTCTTGTGTTTCAGCTATGAAATGGGTAGTTGGTTCTTGTGTTTCAACTATAGAATGAGTAGTTGGTTCTTATGTTTCAGCTATTGAATTTGAAACAGATGATGTCACAACACCCTGGGCATCTGGTTCTTGTGTTTCAGTGCCTGTGGGTGGAATAGGCAAAGATTCTGACATTTGAGAGGTTAGAGGTGTACAGGGTATTAGTCGGATGGGTTGGGGGTCTAGGGTAGTGGCAATAATGGCTGGCCTTGTTGAGGTCCTTGTTCGTTTTCTTTGTAAGAAGGGCAGGAGTGGATGATTCTGGTAAGGTGTGAGGTAGGCTTGGTATGATAGGGGAGTTAATTGGACTGATTGGTTCTATAGGCAGACTGTTAGGTACTTCTGGAGAGTCTGGGGGGTTTTGCGGTTGCTGCTCCTGGAGGTTTTCGGGAATTTCAGCAGCTCTTTGGGGGTTTATGTGTGGGTTGTTTAGTGGAGGGTTTTGTTGGGAAAAACCCCTTTGGATAAGAAGTTGGATGAGATGGTGATGGGTGAGTGAAAGGGTGGTATCTTTAGCCTTTCTGTAGTAGTGCGTTATATTTTTGAGACAACCAAGAAAATAATAAGGAATATTCACCCGTCTATTATGCCGTAAATGAGACAACATGACGAAATCATGCTGGTAGACTACCTGGTATCGACCTTCGCAGGTGAGGTAGTGTTTGACAAATTTTGCAATTTTCGGCCATGGAGGTGGCAAGGAACTGAGTCGGATACCCTGGCCTTTGGGTTCAATTCATTCTTCTGGCAGGAAGAAGTTCTGCTGGGCATTTTGAATGATATGTTTACGGATGAACATGCGAATGCCATTGGTGGGGAGACCCAAAACCTGTGTTATATCCTCTTTTGTTACTGAAATTCGGACCCCTTGAACAATGGAATGGTATTCCTGAAGGTTTAGAGCGAATTGCATGACCTGTTGTTCATCATACCCCTGGAGTCTCTGAAAATAACTGAGCCATCCTGCCTGCTAAAAAATTTGATAAGCTTCTGGATACAGTTCTAATAGGGATGTTTTGGCAGGTTCGTACCGTAGAATGGAGCCTCCCATAGCTACCAGCTCAGTAAAATACGCCGTCAAAGAGTTTGAGTAACAACTTTTGCGCAGAGTGAGTTTTCCGAGTGAAGGTATGCAAATGGTGGTAAAGCACGCGAAAGGATGGTAAAATAGGAATGGCAGTAGTGGATTTGTGTGAAATGATGGTATAAAAGGTTTGACATGTCCCCCCCTCCCATCAAGTGCGGCTAATAATGATTGCACTCAAGTGGTCATAATGATTTGGAATCTTCTCATTAACTATAGCTTAACTGTATTACATAAAATTTACATACCTCGCCTTACCTTCTGTTTCGTGCTGCAAACAAAATATAATGCCTGTTCACAATAGTTATGCAGTGGTTGTGGCAGAGACTTTTGATTTGTTAGATGAATTGTATCAAGGATTTGTTGACTGGAAGGACGAATTAAAGTATGAGAGCACAAAAATCTTGCTGACAGATAATGTTGAAAAGTCGGTGTTTCAGCAACAGAAAAGAACGGGGCGAAACAATTGTTGGACGGTGTTGTTTCATTGATTAGGAAATGTGAAGAACTGCTAAACAATGGTGTTTCAGCAACAGGAGAAATGAGGTGAAATAATTGTTGGACGGTGTTGTTTCGTCGATGAGGAAATGTGAAGAATTGTCGGACTGTAGTGTTTTGGCAATAGGGAGAATGCAGAAAGTTGTTGTGAATGGTGTTTCAGCAATAGGGAGCATGGTAAAATATTGTTGACAGTGGTGTTTCAGCAACAGAGGAAAGTCAAAAAGTGTCGAACAGTGGTGTTTTAGCAGTGGGGAAAGTGGTAAAAGGTTGATAAACAGTGATGGGGAAAAAGGTGTGGGGTTGCTGATAGTGGTGTTTCAGCAATGGGGAAAGTCAGTGGTGTTTCAGTAACGAACAAAAAGCAATGAGTTGCTGACAATGGTGTTTCAGCAACAGAGGAAAATCAAAAGTGTCGAACAGTGGTGTTTCAGCATCGGGAAAGATTGTCTCTTTGTGAAGTAGGATCGTCCTTTCCTAGTGGCCCATGCTTCGATCGGGAATCTGCAAAAATCGATTGTAACATGGTATTTCCTGACAGGGATTATTAGTAAATAAAATAAAATCCAATCTAATACTAAAGAAATTAACTTAAAAGAATTAATTGCAATGAGGGGTAGAGGCCTCCTCTAAGAAGAGGTAATGGGAGTTTTCCATGCATGCAGCCTTAAAATCTTCTTTGAAAGTAGGGCGCTGGTACATACGGAGCCGATGACCATTTACAAGTAACGGTGTTTTGGAGTCATCGATTGTGAGGAGCCTTACTGTTCCATTGGAGAAAATAGTGTCTACTTCGTAAGGTCCAAGCCATCTTGTACGTAGTTTCCCTTGAAATTATTTGAACCGAGAGTCATACAATAGGGCCCAATTACCTTTTTGGAACTGCTTGTTTTTGATAGTTTTGTCATGCCATTTTGATCTTTGCTTTTGAATTATGGTCGTCTGCTGAATGGCATCTAGTATTTTCTCCTCCAATTCATTAAGCTGTTGCAACCTGGTTGTCTGTGCATCGGTCAAATCAAGGTTGACATCTAAAGCAATCCTTAAGGTTTTTATTTCAAATTCCATAGGAAAGACAACACTCTTTCCATAGACTAATTCATAGGGAGAGAATCCTGTAGTATTTCTCCAGATAGTTTTGTAGGCCCATAATGCTTCAGGGAGCCTGTAGGACCAATCCTTTCTATTTTCCTTCACTGTTTTTGTGAGAATGGCTTCTATTACTTTGCTTGTGCTTTCCACTTGTCCATTGTCTTGGGGGTGGTATGATGTAGTCATTCTATGCTAAATATGATATTCTTGAAGGGTGGCTTTGAAACCATGAGAAGTGAAAGGAGGTCCTCCATCTGTAACTAATTCTCTTGGCACTCCAAATCTGATGAAGATGTCTTTAAATAAGAAATTTATGACTACTTCTTCGGTCGCTCTGTGGAGTGCTTTGGCTTCCACCCATTTAGTCATGTAGTCTGTGCAGACCACTATGTAAACTTTTTGATTGGATGGAGGGTTTATGGGTCCTACAAAGTCTAAGGCCCATCTTTCAAATGGTTCAAGTACTATCTGGGGGTTTAATGGCATTTCATCTCTATAATTAGGTTGGCTTACTCTTTGACAACTATCGCAGGCCCAAACATATTTCTTTGCATCTTTGAAGAGTGACGGCCAATAGTACCCCATCCTGAGAATTTTATGAGCTGTTCTCTTATCAGAAAAATGCCCTCCACAAGGGCCATCATGACAAGCTTTTAGTAGATCATAAACCTCATCTTCTGTAATGCACCTTCGGATTTCTTGATCAGGTCCTGTATGGAAAAGACACCCACTTATCCAACTATACCAAGCACTTTGATGAATGATTCTTCTTTTCTCTCGGTGGGATAGGTGTGGTGGTAACTTCCCTTCAACCAAATAGTTAGCAATGTCTGCATACCAAGGTGAGTGGGAAAAAAATGCAAATAGATATTCATAAGGAAAGGAATCATCTACTGGGGTATCATCATCAGGTGTCAATCGAGAAAGGAAATCAACAACTACATTCTCTTTTCCGAGTCTATCTACAATTGTAATATCAAATTCTTGCAATAATAGTAGCCATCTGGTGACTCTAGCATTTGTGATAGGTTTGTTAATTAAGTATTTGATAGCTGAGTGATCAGTATGGACAAAAGTAGAATAGCCATTAATGTAATGTCTAAATTTATTAATGGCATAGATAATTGCTAAGAATTCCTTCTCGGTGACTGTATAATTGAGTTTAGTAGGAGTCATATTCTTGCTAATGAAATAGATAGCATAAGGGAGATGATTTTCTTCTTGTCCCAAGACAACTCCTATTGCAGTATCTGAAGCATCGAAGCATATATGAAAGGGAGGTGTCCAATCAGGTCCTCTAAGAATAGGAGTTGTAGATAATTGATGTTTAAGTGTGTTAAATGCTTCCTGGCAAGAATTAGTCCATTTAAATTCAACATTTTTCATCAGTAATACAAACAGGGGAGAAGCTAATTTGGAAAAAAACTTGATAAATCTTTTGTAGTATCCAGCATGTCCTAGAAAAATTCTTACCTCTGTTTGGGTTTTGGGAGTAGGAAGATCCTTAATGACTTGCATCTTGGATGGGTCTACCTGAATTCCTTGAGATGAGATAAAATGTCCAAGCACTATTCCTTCACTCATCATCATATGACATTTTTCTGTACTTAAGGAAAGTTGGGCTTGTATGCATTGTTTGAGTACTTTCTCAAGGTTTTGTAGTGCTTCCTGAAAAGAAACACCATAAGGAGTAAAGTCATCCATAAAGATTTCCATAGAGTCATTAAGCATATAAGAAAAGATTCCTAAAAATGCTCTTTGGAAGGTTGCTGGTGTATTACATAGTCCAAATGGAAGGACTCTATAAGCAAAGGTTTCCCAAGGGCTAGTAAAAGTAGTTTTATCTTGATATTGAGGTGCAATTTTGATCTAGTTATACCCACTAAAACCATCTAAAAATGAGAAAAATTTCTTTCCTGACAAATTATCTAACACCTGATCAATGAATGGTAATGGAAAGTGATTTTTTTAGTGGCTTTATTTAAAGCTCTATAATCCACACATACTCTCTATTTCCCATTTTTCTTAGGAACTATTACCAATGGGGAAACCCATTCACTGTCTGATATAGGATAAATAAACCCTGCATTGAGTAATTTTTTAAGTTCTTCTTTGAGGATTTCTCTTAAATTCGGGTTCATTCGTCACTGAGATTGGCAGATTGGCTGACAATCTTCCTTAATATATATTCGATGAGTACATAATTCAGGAGAGATTCCTTTCATATCTGTGTAATCCCATGCGAATGCTTCTTTATTTTCCAGAAGTAATTTCATTAATTGTCGTGTTTCAACATCTGTCAGATTAGGGTTTATGTTCAGTGTTTTGCCAGGTTCGATTTCTACTAGTATGATTTTAGAGGAGATGGTGCTAGATGTTTGAGGTGGGCTTTCCGAGTTGAGGTTTTCTTGATTATCAGACTCCAACAGTGTAGTTAGCTGGTTATGAGTTTCTGGAGTCACAGAGGAGGGTTCACAAATAAAATTATTGATTACTTCATCCTCGGTAGAGTCTTTCAGGCTTAGAGCTTGTCCGATAGTCAAAAGGGGTTGAG